>UCQR01100803.1:0-14784 GCA_900474235.1 Cecidostiba semifascia | reverse complement strand
CTCTCTCTCTCTCTCTCTCTCTCTGTCTCTTGGCCGCTCTCCTCGCGTAGTAATCAGCGACAGGAGCTGCCCTCCCCGGCAATCCATCGCCGCTCGCGGGAATGCACAAAGACACTGGCCCCAGAGATAGAGACAGAGAGAGAGAGAGAGAGAGAGGATGAAGCATTGTCCTTTGAAATGGATATAGACTCTCCGCCGCTGGCGTACACATACACACACATATAGCTATATATAGTAGACGTATAGTACGTCGAGTGACAAGTCCCCCGCAGGAGAGGAGACAATGCGGAAGATGGAATCGAGGATCTTTATCTTGCCGCTGCTGCTACTCTACTGTGTATTGTCCAGGATTTTCATTCAACTTGGAAACAATTATCGCTCGATTATTTCGACTGCTTTTTTTCTCCTCTTCATCCTTCTCTTGTATATTGTCAGCGGCAAATGGCGTATAGCTCGAGGGATTACTCTTTCTCTCTATACATGCGTCGCTTCCGCTAAGGCGGCACTTGCCGGTTTTAACGGCGACACCTTTTCCCTTTCAAATGATTCCTCCTCCCCTCCTTCTTCGCGAGCACACTTACCGCACTTAGCTTCTCTCTCTCTCTCTCTCTCTGAAAGGCTGCGAGCACTTACTCGCCTTATAGCTATATAACGCACCTGCTGCTGCACCAATTAAAGTATCCGACAAATGCGACAAGTTGCTCGAGGGACTTTGGCCCCTTTACATTGTGTATACGTATATGTATATATGTACAAGTACGCGCATCGTCAACTATATCGTATACACATCTTTATTTAATAACGGAGTCGGAGAGCGAATGAAGGAAGTTCGATCGCATGCGATTTCCGACCTTTTTTGCGCGATTATTGGTTGCGACGTGCTTGTCGAAACACGCGATTATATACTTAAGATGTGTGTAGTGTGTGTGTGTGGTGTGCATCGCGATGAGCTGCTCATGTCGAGTAATTAGCTACGTCATTTACATCGCAGCCGGCGCTGCGTGTAAGAGTAATTTTCAATTAGTTCGGCCGCGGCGGCTCATTATTAAATTTTAATCACCTGTTAATGATTATACTCTATACGAGGCCTCGGGATGCTGTGTAGAGGATATAGAGAGACGACGAAAAAAAAAAAGGCAATTTGCACGCAGCTGCTTTTCTTCCGACTATACTTCATTATTCCGAGCACGTATAGTTTTATGGTTATTATATGGATGGATATATATTGAGATATTGCCTTTTATCAGCAACTCCTGTAACGAGCTCTGCAAACAAATAAAACGTATACGCTTATAATTCACGTCTCGCTAAACATCTCACTAGCACACATTACGGTATTAAGTAGCTTCTGATGATGCCACGGATTGTCGCTGCAGCGACGACATATTGCTCGCTCGTATATAATGGTGCGCACCTGTTTTCGATCATTAGCCGCATATAATGCGACACCGTCCAATGCGGTATATAATGCACATATATATACACGATCAAGACAATGAAAAATTTGCCGTCGGCAGGCTATAATCTTGATGTTTCAATTAGAAGCGAGGCTTCTGTTGAACGGAGCCATATACATACATACACACAGACACACAAGTTCTATATAATACACATTATATTAAGAGAGTATATAGTACGCAAAGCTTATAAAATGCAAAGCAAGATGCAAAGAGAGTCTCGCGCTCGGTGACGGTATTATACTTAGCGTCGCGACAGGTGGTGGCAGTGGTATATATATATGTATATATGTATATACCGTATATACGAAGACACAGCAACGTAGAGTATATATATAGTAGACACAAGGGGGAGCGAGTGCCAGATAAACAAAGACTGAGGGATGAAGGGGGAAAGAGGGCGAGAAACGAATTAGACGCGTCTCCTGGCAAGAGCTGAGTCCGGCTCTTCTCCGCACCTCTCCTCCACCTCCTCCTCAAGGGTTTCCAGTTACACGGCCAACTCTTGGGGACGACGAGATGGATGAGCGCAACATTGATACCGAGAGTGAGGGAGGAAGAGAGAGAGAACCCGTTTCTACGAAGGAATGCTTAGAAACATTATACGGAGACAAGCAAGACGTGCTGAAGTACGTCGCCGCCGGGGTGAGCTTAAATTCGGACTCGAGACAGAAAGAGAGAGAGAGAGAGAGAGAGAGAGAGTACACTTTGTTCTATCGAAAAATCAGTGCAACACAACAACGGAGATAATTAATAGATTTAGACTCGATTCAAAAATAAAATATCGAGATGTGCATCGCTGATGCCGTTCCATTATTATCTCCAAAGGCTGAAAGAGGAATTTATTTGGCTTTGTTTATTTACAGTCGAGAAAGAGAGAAAGAGCGAGAAGGCAAGAAGTTTATCCATAAATCTCTTTCGATCAGAGAGCTGTCTCGCGCGCGGCAGCCTGGAATCTTGGTTATGAATTTGCCCGGAGCTGCGGCATTCCGCGCGTGTGTATACAGCTACACACATACACACACACACACACACATACATACATATGTGCCGTCCGCGGACGATTCCTCAACTTTACGGGCCCCTAGAATTAGCGGCTGTGCTCCAGAGGAAGATTGTAGGTTTGCGGCGCGAGATTCGAACCGAAATCCGTCCGACAGTCCGAGGTAAGAAGTGTGTATAGTGCGAGTGTGGGAAAGTGCATCCAGCTGCGAGTGTTGTTTACATTTCGCTTTGAATTATCAGCGCGCGCGAATCATTTATCTTGTGTATACTCTATTTTAGTAGACAAGTGATTTATATCAAAATCGCAATAGCTCTCGGAGAGCTGCAAAAAGAAAAAAGAAATTAGCATTATTCAAATTACAAAGGGATATTTCTGGACAAAGCGTCGAAAAGAACGCAGCAGCGGCGGCTGTGTATCAGAGCATCAGAGTAGATAGAAGGCGGAGAGCAGCTGTCATTAGATCGCGCGCCGGCTAAATTACGCGGTAGGCGCGCTACATGTAAATTGCCATTTAACGCGCGCGCTCGCGCGCCGGACACAACATTCACAGAGAGATGCAGTACAGTCAGCTAGCCTACACACACACACTATGTATATGTATATACACAGTACACTCACCAGCACGCGGGGCTATCAGCCAAGAGTCATACGAGTGATGCATACGAGCGTTGCACGCGGGGCTGGTTTACATAATTCGAAATTGCGCCGAAAACGACTTCTCCGAGAGCCACCGTGTACGCGCTCGCCAGCTTGCTTATTATTATTTAAATTCTCGGCCCGCTCTGACCCAATTCTCCTCTCTCTCTACTCCCTTTTGAAGGCTTGGCGATGTTGCGTGCGATGCAAAAATATGCCGTGTACTGTTCAGTATCCGAAAGAGTTAAAAGATTCGAACGAGGGTTGGAAGGCTGCAATGACGGAGCGACGTGGTCACGTATGCGTAAAAGTGCGAAATTTGCGGAACACGCTGCAGTTGCATACTCCTCGCGAGTGCACGACTTATCTCTCTTCGTGATGCGAGTGTGGCTTCTTCGCAAATACATTTTTTTTTTTAATTTTATTCGCGGACGCGTGCAACGGTACTCTTCGTCGTGTATATATAATAAAGTAGCCTGAATTTTCTTGTACCACGGGATATTCAATTATACCGGTTTTTGTATACTGTTTTTTTTTTTTTTTTTTTGCTTCGCATAATAATACGATGTAGAACATGTAAAACGAAACGTGTGGAATATTATTTGTATTAAAAATATGTGATTATATTACACAAAATTAATTCAGCCGTAACATTGCGCTCGTTTAATTAAACCCTCGCGCTGATATGCAGCCCAAGTTATTCTGCCTATAATGAATAAATCAGGATTCATTGTATTTGCATACATTCAATAACGCCTGAAATCGATACTGGTAATTATTATTATAGCTATTCGATATTATGTGCCTGCTTTCAAACCTCATAACTAATTGAATTATGCTTCCGCATCATATTATAAACTATCCATTTCCAGTTGTATGTACTTTTGAAAAAAAAAAAAAGTAAAACGAATTTCGAGAAATCAATTAAATTACAAGATTGCACGGACAAAATATTCAATATACGGTTAGCATAAGGGACCGTAGAGTTATTCAATAAATCATTATTAAGGCGAACTCTGCAAGAAATTGATAAATTGCGAGAGAGAAAGAGAGTCGGGCGCCGCACCCGAGAGCATAAAGGTGCCTTAGAACTACTACTGGCGCAGGATTTATTTATTTGTCCTCCTCCTGCCTTACATCTCTGTCAGGGTGACACCAGGGCGAGGCCTACGTCCTCGGCATACGGCACACGGCTTGGTGCGCCACTGTTATCGTCCGTGAATCGATAATGCGTCCCGGTAGGAGAGGGGGGAGAGAGAGAGAGAGAGAGAGAGCAGTTCAAAATCGGACTCCCCTGTTCTCGTGGCTGTCTGGATACTGCGAGGAAAATGAATTTATTTCACAAAATAAATAGAAAAAATTTGTAAATTCAACAAAAATCGACGTTTGAAAAGTTGAGTTTTTCAAAATTTCCTATACAACATTTCGTGATAAATACGGTCGTGTCGTCCATAAATACGGTTTTTATAATAGCACAATCATAAATATTTTTATCGCGGAATATATACTGACAAGCTTTAAAAGTGCGTGTTTTCAATCTCCTTACTTCACGTTCATAAGTCAAAATGTTCAAATTAAAGAATATTTTTCTGACTGCTTTTATATATTTTTTCAGCATAAACTTGGTTATATCAGATAACGAGTATTGCAATGTTCGTGCGTGCAGTAATCCATCTAGACACGTCATGTGCTTGTATCCGGTAAGTGCTACTTTGTAAAAATATAACTTATTTCAGATACAGAACCAAAAGCATTATTTTAACATTCAGAATAAAACAACTGGTGCTTCGTGTGACAAAGTTGTGCGGTCTGGCTTATTTAACAATGAATTACGCAGGATCGGAACTGCGCATAACCATCTAAGGGAACCGTTTTCTTCACAAAACGGCCGTAATTTTCCAGCTCTCGTAAGTAGTTACTAAGCTGTACTGAAATATAATAATTTGAAATAGATGAATCTTAATCCATCGTAACAATATAGGTATGGGACAATGAACTAGCAAAATTGGCTCAAAGATGGTCGGATCAGTGTCCAGATTCTGGTCACAACGATGAATGTCGATCGCTCAGTAAGTTCGTATTTGTGTTTTGTGTATCGTGCATAAGTAATGATAACCCTACTTCTTGTAGACAAATTTCATTACGTGGTGTATCAAAACGTCGGTAAGAGGAGTTACCTCGGTAGTCTGCCATGGACGCAAAATACAGAAGATATCCCAAAGTTGATATCGGATATAATCACTGAATGGTCGCAACAGCCCCGTAATCCGTAAGTTATTGTTTTGGCCTCTTCAAAAATGCAAATAATATAAAACAAAAACAATAATTTTGAATATTTCACAGGATGAAGCCCGATACAAAAAATTATGAAACCATCAACGCAGTGGGCTGCGGACTTACAAAGACTTCGAGATGCGCTATACAGAAATATCCGTTGCCAACTTGTTCTGATTATTTCACCATATATCTAGTTTGCAATTACGCAACTACAATACGCAACTAAATACGGGCCCTTGATATTTACATTCATTCAGAGTTAAAAATACCTATTGAAATTCATACCAGTAGCAAATTCGTGCAATGATTGTACAAAAAAATTATAGACACCCCATAGTCTGGTAAAAGAATCAGAAAATGAGGCGACTCATCTAGACTTGCACACATATATAAGCTCATCGCCACCTGCCAGAAATAACTCACGCGAATATGACACGCGAATTGCGTGCATTACCGCAGTCGTGTTCGCGTGCCCGAGCAGTAGAGGCTTTGACGAGCTGCGAATCGAGTTTCGCGGTTGCCCAAACCCTAAAATACGTGCGCAGTCACCTTCTTTCCTCGCTTTCTTCTCGAAATGGCTCTTTTTAATTTCTGTCGTGCGGGGAAACGTGCTTCTAACGTAATCGACTCGTCATCGCTATACACATATAATATTTCCGCAAAAAAAAGAAGAAGAAGAAAAAAAAACAGCCTGGCTTTCATCGAATCTTTGCATAGCACAAAGCAAGTAGCATAATATAATATACAAAGTAAAGAAAAGATGGCAAGCTGCATGCAGCCGCAGGTGTAGCAGCTCTTCCTCCTCTTGTGCAGCAGCAGCAGCAGCAGCAGTAGTAGTAGCGAGGGAGCAGCGAAATAAGAAAGATCGAGAGAGAGAGAGGAGGAGGAGGAGGAGGAGGAAAGAAAACGTCTTCTCTCTGGATGTGTTTCATTGTGATCGAATGATATAATAGAGGCAAAAGTCCGTGGGAAAGCGAGATCGAGACCACCTGACGCACCTCCGGCTACGATACACTTAACATTTTGATGTCGTAGGGCGGTGGAGAGCGGGTGTGTGTCTGTATATGTATATATACGTATATATGTATATAAGCAAGAAGAGTCAGCCAACTCCTCCCCCTTCTCGTGGAGCCGGCTCTCTGCAACGCCATCGCCGCCGATTCATCGCATTGTGCCGTGCATTATATATATATACATCTATATATACCTATATACCGGCGAAGGCGGCGCCCAGGCACTATAACATTTCTTCTCCTTCGTATAGCGAAAGGAGTCTCGCGGATGTATAATATAGAAAAGGAGCGATAGAAGCTCTGCACGCTATTATAATATGCACTCAATTTTCCAAATTCTCTCGTTCGATATATATTGTATAATAACCGAGGAGCTCATCTCACTCGCGTCAATTAAATTCACATCCGGCGCGACGGGATAACCAGCGGTTCTCTCTGCGTGATGTCGTCGTCATCTGGCGAGTGTGTATATTATGAATTAAAAAAATAAACCGTCTTTACCCCGCTGCGCATTTCTAATGCGATGAAAGCTGCTCCAATTCGAAAATGAGAAGTGCATCAGTATCGAGTAAGTGATCGTCGATATACAATGCACAGGACACGTGGACACTGAAGAATGACTCTCTCTCTCTCTCTCTCTCTCTCTGTCTCTGGTAACACACGTACATATACGCTGCAACAATGCCTGCAATTTCTGCTATAGTCCTCGCGTTTACATATATGCATACAAAGCGAGCGAGTTTCCGTCGCGGGGCATTGTCGCGTGTGTGCTCTATATACATCGATTTTCCGGAAAATAAAAATGGAAACGTCTCTCTCGCTCTCTCTCGTGCTATTAAGCTCTCCGTATATAAGCACTCGACCCTTATCGTCTCGCTCGGCTCTCCCACGACGCGTGTTTACTGAACTATTTCTGTGCTTTCTCTCTCGCTGCGTGTGCCTGGTCTGTAGAATGATATAATCTGTGCTATTATAAACGATCGCGATACGTTATTTTCGGGAGAAAGAAAAATAACAAACAGCCGGCGGAGGGAAAGAAATAGCATCCGTAAGCCTCGTAAAATTAGATATAGGCCCTCTCTGTTACTATAGCAGCAGCAGCAGCAGCAGTAGCACAAGCAGAAGCGGTAGAAGAAGAAGGGTGCAAAGTTTCGAGAGCAGCAGCTCTGGGGGTGAACGAAAATTCTGCTGCTGCTGCTGCTGCTTCTTGAACTTGGCGAATACTCGTTTGTGTTTATGTGTATACTGTCCGTTGATCTCTCCCTCGTCGATTCTAATGCGACACCTATACGCGTGGCCTGTAATTGATACCCGGTGATAGAGCGAGGGGAGAAGCTGCTTCTTCTTCTTCTTCTTCTTCTTCTTCTTCCTTTTTTTTGGCCCGAAGCGAAAAATCGATCCGAGAGATAGTAGACAGCTCGAGGAAGATTCGATTATGCAGGCAGTGGCTGACAGGTGATTTCGCGCTCGTCATCCAGAGCTATTCCCACATTTATTAGCAACCAGCAGCCTGAAATCCGATTAGATTTTATACTACTATCATTCCACTCGAGCGAGCTCTCCCTCTTCTCGCATTCTTTTATGTATATACTCGAGAAAATCGATTTGATTTTTTGCGTGCGGGGCGTGTATCCTCTCGTCGTATAGCAAATCCGCTTTTATTATTACACGCGCGGCGGCGGTGCGGATGGTCGTATATATAGCGGGAGAGAAAAATGAGAACGAGGAAAGGATTTGCCCTCCCATCGCGCTTCTCAATGACTGCAGCAGTACCTATATTTCAATGCGACTGACCGATTATTTTTCTCTCTGCAGCAGGCACTCTTTATTTTGTATCAATTTGTTTCTTCTCTCTTTCTCGGCTGCAAGTGCGCGAGAGACTGGGAAAATGTGCGACGCTCGTCGTATATAAGAGAGAAAGTTTCTCTCGAAGCTGAAAAGACAAATTGTTTTCGAGTCCTTTTTCTCTTTCTCTCTCCTTTGGAGAAGGAAATATGCGAGCGGATTCGCAGCGGAGGCTTTCTCTCTCTCCGCACTTCCATTTGAATAAAAGCAACGATAAGCACATCCTTAGAGAGCTCGCAGCTCTGAATTGTTTCCGCTTCTTAAACTCGGACAAATTTATTATAATAACTACCCTTAGAGCTGCGACTTGCATTCCTATACACAGCGACGACCCTCTTCTTTTTTCCTAACTCCTATACATATATATATATATATAATAATCATTCTCTTCTTATCGTCGCTACTCATTACGATTGCGCAGGCTTGAGTGTTATGTACGCAAAATCCTTGACCTTGCTTTGTCGCGCTGCGGATATGATGGCCAGCTGCGGGGATGAAAAATTGAAAGTGCGAGAGACTCTTTCTCTCTGTGCTTTATCTTTGCTGAAACGAGAAGAATGAACAAAAAAAATATACACTCTCTCTGTGCATGGGCTCGCGCGCGCTAAGGAGAGAGAGAGAGAGAGAGAAAGGAAGAAAAGACAGGTCCTCGCTCTTGTATTAAACACGCTCGGTCTTGCTCGAGGAGCTGTACTTTTCTGCTTTTGTTCGGCTCTCTGTTTCATCCTTTATTCTTAATGAATACGCGCCGAGCTTGTGCTCTTTCTCCCTCGACGACGACGACGACGACGACGCACAATGGCTTTGCTATCAGTTTCTCAATTCTTTCAAATTTTTCGCGCTCGCGATTCAAAGACCCGCGCGCAATTTCTTTCTTTTTTGTGCGTTCCTCCCTTTTGTCAGTAGTCACGGTCATTTTTCAGAAAAAAAAAAATTAAATAACGCACATTGTCCGGCTTTTTGTTTTCAAAAAACGACGATATGGAAATCGGCGCGCGCGTCGGAAATAAGTTTTTGTGTGTGTGTGTATGGCTAGGAAAGTCTAAAGTACAAATCAAACTTTGCCGGGGAAACAATTTTATCTCTCTCTCACTCGCGCGCGCGCGCGCGTCTGGAAAGAAAGAGTAGAACTAGAAGAAGAAGAAGAGGAAAAAAAACAAGAGAGAGAGAGAGAAAGTTTAAGAATTTATAAAACTTTAATCTTGCATATCCAATTTTAACGTTTCAAAACTCATTTTACTTACCGGCAACTTTTCTCTGCTGAGCGCGCGCGAGCGCGAGTTTGCTGTTTATCTCTGTTTTCGTGACTTTGGCAAACTACGCAAGAGTAGTAAAATGCAGATTAAACGCCGCATTACGGTAAGAAGCCGCGTGCACACGAGAGACGACGACGACGACGGGTAATTGTATGACCCAAATATAATATACACACAAGTCAAATAAGCGACGACGAGATCGCTCGATATATATGGGCTAGGCTTGTATTGAAGAAGAAGCAAGAGTGAAAACAAAAGAGTTGCGGGCATAACGGCGACGGCGGAGTAAGGACAGGCCGGAAGTAGAGAGAATAGGGGAGGCGCTATATGGCTGTATGGAAGAGAAAGAAGACGTGCGCGGAGGGGGTTAGAGCAGCTCGACGGGGCTTGATATTTACGACGTCATTTCCTCGCTGACTGTCAATAATTTCCCTAGGGGGAATGCAGAAGACAGTGGCGACGGCGGCAACGGCACCACCTTACGTGCTTTTACATCTATATGTATATATATATACACGTCGCTCTTCCTCTTTTATTACGCGACTGCTTCTCTTTTTTCCTTCGACTTTCGAGAGAGAGAGAGAGAGAGAGCTCCTTTTTCCACTTTTCTGCACTCGCAGCTCTCCTTTTACGGCTTCTTCTTCTTCTTCTTCTTCTTCGAATGTTTAACGCTTCACATATATTTTTCTGTTTTTCCAGTAGCGCCAACCATAACACAATCTCTGTCTCTCACTCTCTCTCTCTTGTGCGGTAAGATAATTTCGAATCCGAGTATATACATATACAACGACGAGAAGCATCACTCGACTAAGAGAGATCTCGAGCACTATTTGAAGATCCAAACACTCGGCTCATTTCCCGACAAGTTTTATTTAAGCAAGCACGCCGTGTGTTTACCCAGTATTACTCGAAAACTGTCCCCTCTGCCGTTATACACAGAGCACAGAGAGATGAGTGTATAGAGCATAGAGAAAAAAAAAGAAGCGCATTCTTTTCCAAGCAGAGGAGATTCATATACATTCCTCGGTCTCTCTCTCTCTCTCTCTCTCTCTTACTCTGCAGCAGCGGCGAATTGAAAGTCGCGGGCGTGCCCTTAGCTCGAGGCAGCTTCCGCTCTACTCGCGACGACAGCGGCAGATATCATCCCCATCGTCCTCTTCCTTTACCTCCTCCTCTTTTTCATATCATGTAATGAAAAGCAGTGGAGAGTGAGAGAGAGAGAGAAGACGAAGACATGCCCGCAGGGCGAACCGGAGCGAGTAAGTAATATGGGAAGAGTCGAAGGAGCGGAAGGAAAAAAAGACACGCGCGGGACGAAGAGTAATGCAACTCTCCTCGGCCTGGATGAGAGAGAAAAGCTGTCCAGTAGCGGGAGATCAAAGATGGATATTTCTCTTTCTTTTCTGTTTTTTTACAAGTAAGCTCCTTCCTCGAATGAAAAGGCATATATTATAAAGAGTAGAGCCTGTCGTAGAAGATTTGAAAATTCCGCGCGCTTTTTTCTCCAAGCCTATGTGTATACCGACGACTCTCGTCTACTCGTATATAATTGAAAAGTTTGTGAGCTCGCGGTAAAAAAGTTTGGCGAAACTTAAAGGACATTCGGGGGGAAGAAGAAGAAGAAAAAAAGAAAGAAGAAGAGGAGAAAAACAGCGGAGAGAAAGTAGTCGAGAGAGAGAGAGAGGATGGCAGTGAACTCGAGCGGCTAAGAGACTCAAGGTAAAGGTAACTTTATTAGCGGGATCCTGAAGCGGAGAGCCAGCTGACCTTAATAGGGAACATCTCCTTTAACTAATTTGCAATCAGCTCTCCGGCAGCAGCAGCAGCAGCAGCAGCAACGTCTCGGGGGCAAAGAAAAGGAGCGCGAAACGAGAGAGAGAGAGAGAGGTGGCGCTAGATTGGAGGCCAGAAGAGTAGTAGCCAGAACTTGAGTACTTTCTCTCTCTCTCTCTCTCTCCCTCGAGGCGTCGTTCGCGCGCTCGGGCAGTTTCGCCGTGACCCAGAACTCTTTAATTTTTCCAACCCCCGTCTCGACGCTGTTGTACTCTATAGTCTCTCTTTCTCTACTACTGCCTCTCCGCCTTATCGCTCTTTAACTCATTAGACTCGATGAATTATACGGCGCTTTTTCTCACTTTCTCCCGCGTCTCTTGTATACATAGGTATACATACTATACATTCAAGACTACTGCGACAGGGAGCAGTGACATTACACACCCGCTACTTTAATTTCCCGGACACGATAAAGGAGTTATTGATTTTTACTTAGGGCGAGAGCAGCGAGCAGTAACAAATAGAGAGAAATGGCTATAGGGTCTGCGCTTGAGAAATAACGAATATGTATAACTCTTTGGAGCGGCTATATACTAATCCCTCTAAAACGTCAGGACCACTCATACACTTTGAAAGTGTATAGCGCGCCGCTGCGCGCAACATCTGTATGTATGTGTATATAAGCAAAGATGCATTTCTTTTTCTCCGTTGAAAAAGGAAGGAAATTGCAAAGAGCGAACGAGAAGAGAGAGAGAGAGAGAGAGAGTGGGGTAAAAAAGCGAGCTAGACGAGAAAGGAAAGGCAATAAAGCCCGGGGTGCGAAAAAAGAGAGAAAAATACACAACTTCGCAGCAGCAGCAGCAGCAGCAGCAGCAGCAGACAGGGAACGAGAGAGAGAGAGAGGGAGCACTTTTATATCCGGCGAGAGCAGCAGCAGCGAGGCTTGCTGTCTATTGATTCTCGACCGAGTGTAAAGCAGCGCGCGATTCAGCGAGCTGCTCGGAATAAATTTGCGATCGCGCGCGCGACGTCGTCTTTGGAGCACAAAAAAGAACCCGGCTGCTGCTGCTCGGCTTTTCCACGCTTTCCTCTCTCTCTCTCTCTCTCTCTCTCTCTCGAATTCACTTGAGAGACGCGCTGATGCCGGCGCGCAAGAATTTTCAATAGCAGCCGTGTTCCTGGGGACGACCTTTTTCGCCCCCGCCCCGACTTCCATTTGCGCTTACGCGATTCGCGGCTGATATGTAGATTCGAGAATGCCGCATGGAGGTGAGCGAGAGAGAGAAGCAATTTTCCCGGGCGCGCAAGCGCGTTTTTATCATTCTTATCGCGCTGCCGCCGCTAAATTCGCAGAGAGTAGTATGGAGAGAGAGGGAGCAAACGCAATCGGCGGCCTCTGGGCTTGAACTTTGCAGCTGCTTTTTCTTGTTGCCCCCTTGGCAAGAGAGAGAAAGAGAGAGCTGAATTTTTTACCGCGACAGTATTATAGGTACAGCAGCGCTACTACTACTCTTTTTTCGATTTCAATCCCGCGAAATTCGTCTCGAAGAGACCAGCGCGCTTTCAGAGAAAATAAAGTTAAAGCCTGCGGCGCGGAAAAGGCCAGCTGAATTTCCAGCGATGATTGGCGGGAATCTTGTTAGCCATTACGTTTGAATAATCGACGCTCGTTTGCCGATTTTCATGACTCGATCCTCGCCTAATGACGCGTGGAAATCTGCCTTCCTTCTCCACCCTCACTCACTCTCTCTCTCTCTCTCTTTCTCAGACAATAATTTCTCGTCGTTATACTCGCGAGAGCAAATTCAATTTTATCTCCGACGTTCGCGATGAGGGGGGCGATCGTCGACTAGCGAGGAATGCTTTTTTTCCCTATATACCACCTATATGAATATAAAATCCTCTCCCCTTTTTTCAACTTTCTGCGCGTTCGTCAGACGCAGAACTTTTTATACGATAGCGACGAGTACACGCCAGCGGATTACTCTTCCAAGACACACTACTCGTGCATTGGCTTCGTTCCAACAGCTTATACCGGTATAGCCATCAGTAACTCTTTCTCTCCAGCAGAGAGAAAGAGAGAGAGAGTCGTACTTTATTTCCCGACGTGTAGTAGCGCAAAATAAGACACGAGATAGATAGAGAAAGAGAGAGGAGCATATAACGAGCTCCTTAACGGCACTACTGCTGCTGCTGCTGCAGAGAAGATGCGACACGGCTCCTAATGCGATTTCGATATCGCGTCCCGGACATTTGGCGCTCGCGCGCGGGAGAATCGAAATCGCGCGCGCGCGAGAAGGGCGAAATGGAAAAACGCAGAGAGAGAGAGGTATATAAGTATAACGACCTCTTCTCTTCTTTTTTTCTCTCTCTCTCTCTCTTCCGCACTTGTCAATAAAAGAATATAGTCTCTCGCAGTAGCTCGAGGTGGGCGTGTAGCTCGCGCTCGAGAGAGAGAAAAAGCGTAGCTCTCTCTCTCTCTCACTGCCATCTTGAAATCGACGTCGATCAAGCGGAAAGAAGGAAGAAAGTTCTGCGCAGTAGTAGTAGAGTCTGCCGGAGGCAGATCCCTCTTCTGACATATACGCCGCGCATCTTCTTCTTTCGTCCGCCCCCTCGGCAAGACGCGACGAATGCGCGGCCACCTACGGCCCTATATGGAATTCTTCCGAGCTTTTCTTCCTTCCTTCCTTCCTCCTTTTTTTACCTCTCGCGAGATATAGCTCACTCTATATGCCGAGAGAGTGAGTGAGTGAGTGAGAGAGAGAGAGAGAGAGAGAGAGAAAAATGGCCGCGCCGAGTGCTATAGTCGTATATTTTACCCGCTCCTTCTATATATACTTTTTTTTTCTTCTTTTTCAAAATGTATTCAGAGAGCGTATTAACGAGGGCCATTTCAATGAAATATACACAGCTGAGGATAATAACAGTATAAGAATATATAAGAGAGAGAGAGAGAGTATATATAAGAGACACACACACTAGATAAGCTCTTTCTATCGTGCCGCCACCGCCGCCATGGCTGTAAAAGAGAACCAAGAGATCTCGGGATGATTTATGGTTTATTACGCTCCGACACGCGAACCTTCGCCACCACACTACTGCCGCGCATTCTTCGTCCTCTCTTTGTCCCTGTGCGATGCGACACGAAGAATCGGAATAAACTTTTTCGCTCCTAATAAGCGATGCCGGAGGCGGTGGCTCGGTTCGATTATAAAAGAGAGAGAGAGAGAGAAAGAATAATAAGAAGGAAGTTTGGGAAGCTGGAAATCGTGCCGATGCGGGGAAATAAATTCGGTCAGTGTGCCGCGAGACTCATTCTCTTCTGTCTGTCTCGTTCTCCCATCGCAACGACGAGGGTTGAATGAATCCGTGACCTTGGCCCCGGAGGACGATGGCCTGGGGTCGCTCGCAGCAAGCCGAGGTAATTAAATGCCAAGGACGGGGTTGCCACCGCCGCCGCCGCCGTTCGCTCGACTATATAATGGCTAAGATAGAGCGAAGGGTGGCAACGCCGGCAC
>UCQR01100794.1:16085-27520 GCA_900474235.1 Cecidostiba semifascia | reverse complement strand
ATATATACCTGATGCGTGTGATGTGTGCAGCCTCGCTCGAGAGAATAATATGCGTTATGGAGGAGCCGCAAGCACGCAGCACACGCGTGGAGGTATGCCGTTGCGCTGCACATTGTGTGTATAATATTATTCAGCTGTTCCGTTGCTTGCTGCTGTACTTTTTTTTTTTTTAATCTATGCTGTCGCGGCGATCGCTGCGATGATTTTCGACAGAGTTTCAAACATTCTTTCATCAGTGGTATCAAGATTATTTCAATTTCGATTTATATTTTAACATATTGAGCAATGTATATTCTTGAATCTGTCTATAGTAGCAAAAAAATGCGCGTTGCATAAGCTAAAAAAAAAACCATCATCCGGCGCTTTTAATAAAGTAAATTGCTCGAGAGACTATTAACGCGCATCGGTATATTATATATAATATATACCTATCTCTAAAAAAGCAAAACTCACTACTCGCAACAATGACGAATTGAAAATCGAGCCCCCGAGCAATTTGGCGCGTTTAAAAAAGTGAAACGCCACACCTGGAGCTGATGCTCATCCTCACCGAAAAACCCACAGTGTCTACACGCACACTATATATACTCTGCCGGTCTTTAAGGTTCCATTAGGCGACCCGGCAATTATTACCTCTCACCTTCCGTTTTCTCGCCCGTTAACTATCTATATTCCTCTCTCGCTCTCTTTCTCTCTCACCCAAGGAGTACCTATTTCCGTCACGAGTATGTGTGTGTGTGTGTGTGTGTTTTGTATAGGTTCACGATGACGAGCCGAAATGGCGCCGATTGTTTCTGAGTTGCGTGGAGAAAAAGGTGCGAGAAGCCGGTCATGTTTGACGCAGCGTTGGATATGGGGATTCATAAATCACTTTTGTCGGGACGATTCAAGAGAGAGAAATGCTTTTCGAGGGATTATATTGGCGTGATTTTTGTTTGTTGTGTGTGTCTGTTGCGTGTGTGAAGCGGTTTGTCGATATTCATTGGGAAATTGAATAAAGTGGCTTTTGAGTTCCGTGAAAAGTCTCTTCTGGTTTTCTTGAAAATCGTCTGTCTACTATCTGATGACTCAAGTTTATTCTGTGTGGTATATTTCAAAGCGTTCAATAAGAAATATATCCTATCTCTACTAAAAAAAAAAAGAGTAGCATTAGTTTTATGTCGTATTTTAGTATTATCAAATGTAATATTACCTAATCGGATATGCACGGAGAAAAAAATCTATCATCAGTCGTAGTAATTGCACGACAAACACGAGCAGCCGAAAGACAAAACTGTTTATTGGACTGGCCTGCTTTCTCTCACCTCTTGAAATTTCTGGCTAACTGGTCATCTCTGGCTAGCGACGATAGGTGGCGCATAGGCACTTTCCCGAAACCCTCAGTCAAAATCTGCTCGTAGAATGTATATACCTATATAGGGGTGTGCCACCTAATGCCATTAAAACAGCCCTTTTACAACAGGTATATACAATTATTATTGTAACACTTCTCAAGCTGATGCATTCGTCGCTGCTAACAAATTGGAACAAGATGAGGAGATGATATTTTTCTCCAACGCTATATAAATACATCAATAAAAATTCCGATATACACACGTATACATTATTATATGTAGATCACCTTTTCCAGAGCATCAGAGAAAAAAAAGTATATCTCGCTCCGAAGCATATCGGCGATCATATCGACAAGCGCAACACACATCGCGACACGCGTTTTCTCTCTCTCTCAGGCAGCATACTGCACGATCGAGCTTTTACGAGGACTCACACGCGCCCGCGGGCCTGACGCCATTATATGCTAATTTTATATGCTCTGCTCGTCGCGCTATACGGATGGACCGCGTCGCGCGTAAATTCGCCGAGATTTACCTACCTATATACCTGATGCTGCCTCGTGAGAAAGAGTAGACTTTTGCTGCTGCTGCTGCTGCATTTTTCCCATCTCCCGCACGTGTATATAATCTACGCGGTGACAAAAACAGGTTTGACTCTCTATAAATCGTTCATTTACAGATGAGACACAGAGACGAATATAATCGAGAGCTTTGGTGTTTTCGTTGCTCGCGCTACTCGTCTCGAGAATTATGATCTCTATTAAATCGCTTTTGGAAACTCGTAAATTCCCGCTGGCGCGCCTGTGTGTGATCCTGTTGAGTAGAGTCCGGCTCTAACGTCGTCCGTTTAATATTCAGAATATATCGACTGCCGCAGCGTCCATCCCATTTTATTCGCATTAGCATAATTAATTTCACCTCGTTATCAACCGAGAGAGTGAGGCTCATCGTTCCCATGAGCCTCGAGAAAAAATGAATCCATCAGCTTCTCTCTCTCTCTCAATACACGCTGCTGCTGCTGCTGCTGCTTCTGCTTATATATTGAATAAACACATAATCATATCTCGAGAGAGAAAAGAAGAAAAAAAAAATTTACATAGTAGGACCTCGGCGGCGGCAGCTTCTTAGCCTGTAGCGATGAGTTATGGGCGTGTGCGGTGAATATCATTTCAGCTGAGAGATTCTTATTCCCGGCTTCTTTATTCTTCGTGACGCCTCCTACGCGCGCGATGCGTCGCATGCAAAACGCCGATGATGCGCAGTCGAGGAAGTAGCGGATGATAGTCGGACAAGTTGAGACGACGTGTGTGTGTGTGTGTGTGTGTGCGTAGCTCTTTGTGATCGTTTATTTGGAGGAGGAACAGCTACTGCGAGTTTATTTAATTGGTTCCATTTTTGACTTGTATATATGGATTAGGTACTGAAATATAGAATAAATTCAATTAGCATATAATATATATCTCGTTCCACAAAACATTGAACCAGAGCGCGAAGCGAACCGCGCGCGTTCCAAGAACGAGCAAATCAAACAAGTCTACATATTCAGATGCCGAAAAACGAGATTCAAGAGCCTATTAGCATAAGCGCAGGCCGAGCAACGCCATAAGTGATATTTCTCTGCCGGAAAAACTCTTCTCTCTCGTGGTATATATACTGCTCGGCATTCATGAGTCCCATAATACATACACCAATCGGATAAGCCGGTTAATTAAAATAAAGGATCGACTACCTCTCTCTCTCTCTCTCTCTCTCTCTCTCTTTATATCGCAGCCCACGTGGCCTGAATGACACTCAACAATACTCCCGCGAAGAGAGAGAAAGAGAGCCAATAGACAGATTAGATCTCGACGTTCTCGCTCTCTTTCTCGCGCTGCACAAAGGAAGAGATCGAATCGAATATCGCGAGAGAGGAGAGCGCATCCTCGCGCTGCATTAGCATAAACCTAATATGCCGAGGCGTATACACAAAGCGTTATTAAACCGGGGGCGAGGAGAATCGCTTCTTCTTCTTCTTCTTCTTCTTACTTCTTCTGTGTATATAATACAACGTATATACAGGGTATATAGGGACCAAGTGGAAGAAAGCTGAGCAGCAGCTGATCTCGAGAGTCGATACGTCACCCTCCCGAGAGAGAGAGAGAGAGAGAGAGAGAGAGAGAGAGAGCGCGGACTCTCGACGCTCTACTTAACATAATATAATTGACCACACGCAATCCAAATGCGATTTTGCATAATCGACTAAATGGCGCGCTGGCATTGTATTGTATATACACGTGTGTGTGTATACCGGGAATCCTCGGCTTTTCACCGCTACTGATGCATGATCAGCTTCTGAGAGGATCATCATCATCAACGCGTTATCAGAGATATATGGTGCGATGCAGCTTCGTTACGAATAAAAATAAAAAGAAACTAGCGTCACACCTCAGCTGTCAAAATTACTCGCAGCTGATGCACCTTACATCTCTGTATCCAAGGAATCCTGAAGCGATTATTATAAAGTCGTAAACGGCAGTAGCTGCTCAGCTCTCGAGATCATAGCTCTGGATTGCTTTATGGAGTCACCTCTCTGCTCGCGCGCTAATGCAAACCGAGTATATATGATGCCATATAAAGGACGCAGAGAGAGAGAGAGAGAGAGAGGCGAGTATATGTATATACACACACTAGTGCCGAGAATGGATAATGCGAGAAGTGAGAAAGAGATCGTTGCCTTGCGATATAGTATATCCTCGTCGTCGACTGCATCGTTTCCTTCCTTCGAGCGAGTGATATGCATAATTAGCATATTACGCCCAGCTTCGCGCGATTTCGGCTCGACGCTTTTCACGGAATCGCATGTATACGTATACTGATTGATTTGCGTATACACATCATATATCCTGTTTGATGCGGTGATTTGTTGTTGTGGCCGAGAGTGAATCATGAGTCATTCGTGTATCTCGAAGGAAAACGAGTTGTAGCTTAGAAAAACTCTGCAACCAAAATGGCGGCGTCTCGTCAGGGGGCGGGAGAGTATAGCGACGACCGATCTCTCTCTCTCTCTCTCTCTCTCTGGTTTCTTTGGCAGAAGGGGAAGAAGAAGTGAAATACGGGGAGGCAGGCAGAAATGTGGCCCGTGTCCTTAATTGACAGTTGCCTCCTCTTCTTCCCTGTGTCCGAGAGATGCTCATGGCGAGTTCGTGGCTGGACCTCGTTAGCGAGTTGGCTGATCGCGCCGCGAGACCGTATAGAAAAGAGAGAGAGGATATGCCCGTCAGTAGTGGCCGAGGGAAGGGGAACGTCCTTAAATTAGTACCGACACGTTATCTGCTGCTTGATAAACCGCGAGTGTGTGTGTGTGTGTGTGTGTGTGTGTACTGGAGCAACGCACAAGTATTATATATCGAGCTTTGTTTATGTAATATGTGGGAGTTTTGTCACATGTATAATTGATCGCAATTATATGATCGATTACGAGTCTTGTAATATAAAATCTAAGAATTTCATTACGCACGCATACCAGCAGCTATACTATAGTTGAATAATCTAGTTACACTTAATTACAAACCAATTTACAATTTGATAAAGTGTATATATACGTAGTCTGCAGACCATGGCACGATCTGATACAGAATTTTCCTGGTATACAAAACGTCGATAAAAAATCGAGTGTCGAGACGCACACAGAGGAACGAATTTTTAAACATAATCCCAGCTATATAATTCCAATCTCCCGATATAGCTCAGAGCCATATATACTTTACGAAATAGCCGATAAATCGAGTACATATTATACAGGCGACAAAAAATCACGTCATGCATCACACGACAGTAGATCTACTGACCTTCAAGATTCCCCGAGTTATATTGTATTATACCCTATATCATATAAATCGTGGAATTATTATACTCTCACTGCTCCCAATCAAGATAACCGCGCGCGGACACTAGTAGCAACAGCAGCAGAAGCATTTTGCAAAGCCAACAGAAAATCGTAGGGCCGTGATCGAGTCTATTTTTTTTCTTTCTACAGTGGACCGCCGGTAGCGCGGGGTGTCTAGGCGTATAATTCAAGGCGCCCCGTCCAATATATTATACAATTTGTCTAGGGGAGATCGTCCCGGTTCTCTCTCTCTCTCTATCTCTCCCTTTTTTCTTCTTCTTAGGCCTATACTGTCGGCTCTTCCTCGTCGACCCCCCGGTGGGCCCGAGAGAGGCTCGTCGTCGTCGCGACCGTGGGAGTATTGTTTTCCTCTGTTATATTATATATTATACACACACGCAGGTATATACAGATAAATTGAGTGGATGTTTGATTATGCTGAAAATTTAAAACGCGATAAATTCGGGGGGCATAATAATCGACGATTTTCAACGCCCCATTGCTTTTTCGGTGTCCACAGTATGTGGATCTTGTGGTTTTGCGGTTTTCAGGATTAATAGGAGGATGTGTAAATTTAAAGCGCAACCGGCGATATAGCAGGATATATTACGTGTATAAAACTGCCGACACCGTATAAAGGACGAATAATTGAGTCAGAAGCGGAAGCTACAAATATACAACTCGGCTGTAATAAATATAAAAGGCGAAACAACACATTCTCTATTCCCATCCGTATATACCGGTGGAGCGACTCGATTTTTTAACGCTGCGCTTATATACACACACGAAAATCCGAAGCCCAGGCAAAATTCGAGGAAGACAACAACAAGACGAAGGATATATACAAGCGTTTGACCACTAGAGAATATAAGGGACACACGCGGGGGCCCCTAATTAGGCGGAAGCCAATTTGGGAATCCGAGTTGCCGTGTGTGTGTGTGTGTATATATACCTATACACTCCGGCTCATATTCTCGGAATAGAAAGATAAGAGACAGCGGGATGAGAAGAATCCTCTTCCTTCTACCTCTTGGTCGTTGGGATGAACCATACGTGTGTATGTGTGTTGGGTGTAGAGGATGAATTATGCGCGAGTGTCATGGGTTCCACGGTAGCCGGGTGAGCGAGCTGCTCGCCGATTAAGATTAATATTTGGCCCCAATTATCGTGGCAGTGGAATTATGAACCGAGTCAGATTGATTTGACCCGCTGCGCGAGCTGCCTACCGGTCTTTTCTGGCTGCGCACGGACCGATCGCGATTAAATCGTCCTTTTTTCGTTTTACTTTTATGCGCGTCGATCTCTCTCTCTCTCTCTCTCTCTCTCTCTCTCTCTCTCTTTCTCTTTCTCGAGCTGCGGTTAATGAAGCTCGTCTGGTTTTTTGATAAATCGTGTAGCGCGAGACACACGGTATATATGTTTAGGATATATCGGTTGCATATCCGAACGACCATCTCTAGGCTTTGATTGTCACTTAACTGCTGCGATTCATCATTCGTATGATGAATCTCTCCAATAGACGAATTCATTATATACCGTTGAGTTGGCGTGCGCGGTTTTGTTTTATTTTTTTTTGTTGTTTCGAAAAAATCGAAATAGATCGTTGCGCAATAAGGCCGGAGCTGATGATGCGTATGGTGTGTGTACCGATCTTCCGAAATTCCTTTTCGTTATATGTATATACTCAAGGATCGACCTGATTACCATGTCATTCTGCACGAGCGAGTCTCTAGGAGTGGAATCTAGACCCGCGGGTAACCCCATATCCGAAATCCGAGAACTCGACCTGCTTCGAGTTTCGGTGATTTTTCAACGAAAATCGATGCCTCTACTCTCATTTACTCTCTGGCTCGAGTTTACTGTTTTCTCATCGTCTCTAGCGCAAGAGAGAGAGAGAACATTCAAGACGTTTTAGGATAACGGGCTCTTTGAAAACCGCAAGCTTTCGGAATCGGCTAATGTTTTCGTAAAAATAAACGAGGAAGCATCAGCGTTCGCTCGTAGGATTCCGAAAATCGGTAAAGGATTGCGAACGATGTTGACCATTAAAAACAAAAAAAAAAAAAAAAAAAGATTTCAAAAGAAAGCATCAAGCAGCTCATCGCTATCAAAAACGGGCAATTCAGGTACCAGATTTATGCCCGAGAAAAGTGAGCGCCGGACGATTTTCTCGGAACCAATAAAACCCAAAAGAAGATGAGGGAAAACATAGCGGCGCATGTATATACTGTTGCAGCTCCAAAGTTTTCCATTAAAGGTATATAAGAAAAAAAGCCAGCATCGAGAGACGAACTAGATGAGAAATGTTAGACGTGTGTATAGTCTCTCGTAAAAGTCGCCCCGACGCCGACGACCGCTTATATATACCTGCGCGCGCCTATACTCTCTCGATTCTCCCGTTAGAAATTCTTAAAACAATGCGAAGTGACATGTCTTCCACCTGTGCACGAGCGCCTTAACATATATAACCTCAGGGAGGGATGTTTCTCACGAGAGAAAGAAAGGTGCTCAGCAGTGTCGCTTATATATACGCAGGTCTGATTTGTGTTTCAAACCTTTTTTTCAGAGAGGATACACACGACAGCGGTCGAAATTTCTTAGGACGAAAATCTGGTCGAGCGCGTTTTTATGTGTTTTACGATTTGTTGCCGACCGGCCGGCAGACGTTAAATTTCCTTGCCCGAGTCTCCGTGAAATTCTTCGAGTATAGGGGAATACACACGCGATGCTTATTAATTTGGTATGTATGTATAATTTTTCATTTTTAAATTTCGGTATCAAAAATATGCCTTATATTTACCAGTTTCACTTTGCTAAATTAACAACCCAGCAATCTAGATCATCGAGATGTAGTGCGAGCTATATGTAATGGAAAAACATTGCCAAAAAGCATCCCCGCGCACGGCAAATCAGTCGAAAAGCCCTGCACACGCACCTCTCGATTCAAAACACATATCCACATTGGCGAATTCAAAAGCTCATGAAAAAAAAAAAAAAAAAAAAAAATCACACGCACAAAAGCCCAGTGAAAAATGAAAGGAGAGTAGGTATAGTAGTAGCAGCGCGGCGGTCTATAGAGTATGTATACATATACAGATATATAATACCGATGCGGTGTGGCGCGGGGGCCGCGGAAAACTAATGATAATACGCGCTGATATCGGGCATTGAAATCAGCGGCACGGTAGCAGAGTAGCATCAGCATCAGAGACTGCTACCTGTAGAGGGCGCTCTCTCTCTCTCTCTCGCCGAAATAGATGGACCTCGTTACAAATGAAATGGAGTTTGTAATCAGTATCTCTGCGCGGCCATCTGCGAGAGAGAGCTTTTTCGAGCGCGGGCCGCGCAGTTCTCCGTACTCGTTTATATCTCTCGCGGCCCTTCTTTTCTCTCTCTCTCTCTCTCTCTCTCTCGTTCTTTTTCTCCTCCGCCTCCTCTCGTATATGCTTCTTTCCTTCTTTTTTTTTTTAATTCCGCTGCTGCCCTCAACGTATTTTTTATACACCCATTTGCTGCTGCTGCTGCTGCTGCTGCTGCCTCCCTCGACTCACTTTTTCTCGCACATATTCGCAAGCCACCTGTGTGCTATATACGTGTATTATACAGATATACACCCGCGGCCGCAGAGACGAAAGGAGAGAACAAGAGCTGCAACAATAAGATTATAATGGTCGCGGGAATGCGCGCGCGGCGTATTTATCATTGCTGCTGCTGCTGCTGCTGCCTATTGTTTACCGCTGGCGTTATTTCGAGAGCTTCGCGCGCGGGTCGCACTCTTTTTTAAATTGCCCGCGGCGGCCTCTGCCCTCACCTCTTCCCACACTTGCATGGGCGCGTGAGTGCTATATAGGTATACATACCTCATGCACGCGGGAGAGAGATATTGTTTTACATATTATACTTATCTCTGGCGCAGCCTCTGAACCTTTTTTCTTGCGAAGTAGCTTCTGCTGCTTATATCTGCAGCCTTTCGCACGTGGCCTGCTCTCCTTGGGCTAATATACCTGCGGTCGCGCGATGTGCTCGAGATGCAGTGTGTGTTTTTTTGCGTTTCGCTGAGGTACCACGGCGATTTACAAGTGTATCGAATCGTATATAACACGGTAATGATAGACGTGTTTTGTGTATAATAGATGAGCGATATTTTGTCTGATGTGTATAAATGTTTTCGCGTAAAAATTTCCTCGACAATTTTATCACGTTTCATTACACCAGCCTAGCTTTTTTCTGTATTATAATATACACGTGCATATAAATACAAATACACACACACAAAATAAACTCCAAGCGCACGCGAAAATCTCAGTATAGTTGTCGGCTGCAGGAAACCGTGCAGCGCACTTCTCTCTTTCTCTCTCTCGGATATCCTGCCTAGCTTCGCGCATAGAAAATGGCGCGCACATAGACACATCCAGCAGCGACATACATCCCACTTCCTCTCCCTCGAGCAATACATATATACATAGTGTATACATTATACACACATATACATGTATATAAGCTCAGCTCTCGAAGAGAGAACAAGCACACGAGGATCCCCGCGGCGCGCGAACTCAAGAAGCGCACATCGACTCGCTGCACTTACCTCTATACGCGGGCTGCATTAATATATTTGCATGCCACTATATATGCAGAGGTATATACAGTGAGTGAGTGAGAGAGAGAGAGAGAGAGAGAGAGCTCGCGCGTGAGAAGAAGGGGGCGTGGGGATCCTCTCCATTGGCTCGCGATCCGAGTAATGGTCGCTGCTGCTGTACTCTCTCTTTTTTCCTCTTCCTCGTTGTATATACCTGTATATACACATACACTGTGTGCTCGAGCTGCAGTCGAGTGCATCGCTTTGGACTTTTCCCGATTTTCAATTATTAGAGAGATGACCAGAGAGAGTTTTGAATGGACGCTGCACTGATTGGTCGAGGGGATATGTATTTTTTTTCCTTTTCTCTTTTTTTTTTTTTTTTGCTGCAGCTATATGCGTGTATTGCAGGTGCGGCTATTGTTACGTGTATATGCAGCCGGAGAGATATAGGGAGGAATATATGCAATTGCGACACTTTTTCTCGCTATATGCAACACTATATATTTCCGTCTCTCTGCAGCTATACGTGATGGGTTTGCGTAGATGAAGAATAATATGATTGTTGGCGTTTGAAAATTCGCAGCTCGAATATGTGTATACAATCGAGGTTTTTCTTAGAAAAAAGATGAAGAACTGGTATATTATAATACAGTTCGTACATTCTAATTGAAATTTAAAAAAAAAAAAGAAGAAGTTGGGAATTTCGGCTCAACGTTACACACACGCAGCACACTCGACCCCTTATCTACCGAAAATCTCACTCTCACGTGTGGGGTGTCGATGGCTTCCGCTGCACACACATATACATATAGGAACCGAAACTCGGACCAGGTGGAGACGGTTTTTCGCGCGCGGTGACTGAGGCGTGACGAGCCGCGCTTGCCACTGTAGCTCAGAAAGATAACGATCCCCCGCTCTCTCTCTCTCTCTCTCTCTCGATCTGGATCACGACGCATCGCCACACGAGTGCATACCTTTGAGCTGCGCTCTTTGTTGCGCGCACGCGTGTATACACGCTGTACTCTCGCATATTTTTTTCACAAGGAATGCCGGCCAGCTCGTAATTGGCCGGCAGTAGCCGATATAACACATAATATATATGTGTGTGTGCAGCATGGATGTGGCCGCTTTTTTTTTTCGTCGTCCCGCGCGTTTAATTGTTTAATTTTATTATATATATATATATGCATCGTTGTCGCAGCAAAAAGGGCATTCGGGATGAGCTGTATTTTAATTGCTTTATTCTAGAGAGATGGAGATCTAGATATATGTATATAGGATCTTTGTCTTTTGTAATCGGGAGGCTCGATCTGAATTTCACGTATTCCGGTAGTCGTATAACACTAATCGCAGTCGTATAACTCTCGAGGATCGGTAGATAGTTTACGAAAAGAAAAAATGATAAATCAAAAACGCGCTAAATGCGTTTTATCGTATTAGGCTTTCCCGGTGTGTACATGTATACTATTATAAAATATAAATCACACGAGAGAGAGAGAGAGAGCGAGAGAGAGAGAAGCAACTGACAAACGGCGTATAAATTATTAAATATCAAACGCAGCCGCGTTTACATTATAGCTCGCTCGTCGGAAAAGTTGTGCAGAAGCAGCAGCGGCGACGCGATATTCTCTTTTATACAGAGACACACACACACACA
>UCQR01100784.1:0-10231 GCA_900474235.1 Cecidostiba semifascia | reverse complement strand
CGGTAGGAGAGCGAAGGGAGGAGGGAGGGGGGGATATATGCGCGGCTGATTTCGCGCGTTCGCAGCTCGTGCGGCCAGGCACAGCAGCAACAGCCGGGCGAGCGAGCCATCAGTCCGCAAGCGAGCGTCGCGCGCTGCGCGTCACACACTATAACACACCCCGTTATCGCGCGCGGGTGCTGCCGCCACCGTCTATATAATATAACCATCAATCTGTGTACACATATATATATATACATGCATACAAATCGAGAGCTATACATATATACATTACGCACTATTTTGCGAATTTCCCAGAGCTTGTGCAGTGCGCCAGGAGGCACAGCTGTTTCGTGTGCCAAGTGTGTGTGTGTGTGCGCTTTTGCGTGTGTCTGATGTGTGAATATTGAAATACAACATATACATATATAGTTATTCTTCAGGTGATGATCGACGATGATAATCGGTAATGAGAACTACCGTGAAAAATAGAGCACTGCAGTGTTGTGTGTTATATATGTGAAAATTTAAGCAACAAGTGCTGCTGCGAATTCTGTCGTCGCCGGATGTTGCGCGCACTCGAGCGCTTGAGAGATATAAATGCAGCATACAGACTCTCTGTGAGCTTCAGATAAGCCGGTCTTTCAGTGGACAAAGGAGAAGAGGAGGAACCCTTCCGCCTCTCTCTCTTGGGAGAGAGAGAGAGAGTGTAGGGAACGTAATTCTCACAAGGCGTTCGCCGAAGAGCTAGAGAGAGAGAGAGAGAGAAACTTGGTTGATAAGCGAAAAAGAGACACTCGCGCATACTCTCGTGCGTATGTGTGTATGTTATGTATATATAAAATAGTAGTGTTACGTATATATACTACGAAGAGAGAACGTTGACCCCAAAGACACATACACACACACACAGGGTTATTTTGATATATTTATATGTGTATATGTATGTATAACTAAAGAAGAATCGGTAGCCTGTGTACTGCTGCAACCTGAAGAATCGGCTTTTTGATTATTTGAAAATTTATGTGAAACGAGTGATCGGCAGCAGTCTAAGGTGTGTAATTTGGCACAGCTCACTGATAAGAGAGAGAGAGAGAGAGAGAGAGAGAGCTGTATAATTCGTCGTCAATTGGGAATAAAAATACATTGGCGATAAGGTGCAGACTCTCTCTCTTTCAGAAAAAGTCGGAATATTTCTTGGATACCGATTCCGGTGTACAAATATAGACTGACATATTAAAAGCACATTATAACCGATTTCCATTGTCGAAAAATCCAGCAGCAGCAGTAACAAGCTCTCTCTCTCTCTCTCTCTCTTTCTCGTAATGTCAAAGTGTTGAATGGCTGTTTGCCGTATAGCCTCGAGGCCCAGATAAAGTGGCTTTATCTGTCTCCGGGCTCACGATCGGTCGCGAGAGATTAGCCCGCGAGTAACGCACAGTCAGGCTAATTTTAATGTGACAAACAACCAGCAGCAGCAGCGTTGACTATATAATACACAGACTCTTCTCTTTTTTCTCCCGAATATATCGCCAGCATAACAACAAACAACAACATCTGTGTATACGTATGTGTTTCGTCGTCTATTACTACTATAGTGTACTATTACTATATTACACACTACAGCAGCAGCAGCAGAACGAAACCGCTACTGTGTATAGTACAGTGAACTTGTATACACTGAAAAAAATAAAAGGAGTCATCGCATATGAAGCAAGACAAAGATGCCGATGATCAGGAGAAAAGTTATTCGGCGAGAAGAGCCATAAAAGAAAAAATTTCTTCTCCTCCCGTGAGTCATGTGGCAGCCGCATATTCAGGAGCAGTACTTGCAAGGGATGGCGCCGCAACACGCGAGATCTAGGATGAGGCAGATGCAATCGATTCATCATCATCAGCATCATCAACATCATCATCAGCATCATCAACAGCTGATTTCCGGAGACGAAAGGATGCAGCAGTTTCAGCAACAGCAGCACCAGCAGATTGTTGCACCTACACAGGTGCAACAGCCCCAACAGCAACAGTGTGGGATGAACAGTGTTGGAATGATGGACGTTGCCGCGCACTCGAGGTTAGTTTTGTTGGAAAATGGAAAATCGATGTGGAGGAAGAATTTTTTGTTTTTTTTTTGTGTGTTTCGATTATTAAAAAAGTCTTGTGAGGCTATTATTGTATATTATAATATACATATTGTCGCTCTTTAAGACACGTGTGTGACTGATACGGTACACGTTGCATGCGCGAAAGCGGCGTAAGTGTATTAGGTAAAAAAGAAAAAGGTTAGCCGTTATCGCGTCAGTAAATTAAAGAGACACGTCAAGCGTCAGACACTCTTAATCGAAACCGACTCGAACATTATTCAGTATAGAAAAAAACTTTATTACCGCAAGAGACGTACTGCACGTTTATTCGTATAACATTCAGAATAATATTTCGACGCGTAATACATACGTGTATTTAAAAAATTAAAAATTTTGTCATTACACCTTCAGTCACGAGCGTTGCTCAGCGCCGTATTACTCCACCATCAAAAGTAGCCCAACAATATGTAGCTATTTTAACTACGACGAACTATAACGATAACGAAATTCGACGTTTATTTATCGCCGCGCGAATAACACACGCGAAAATTTCTTGAAATCACATTCTATCTCTTATGTATCCATGTATACATTCCAGCGGCATAACGAAGATTCTTCCCGCGATGACAAATCCATAATTTCCTTCGAAAAGGCAAAGTCAACTGCATATCCCAAAAGTTTAGCCGGCCGGTACTTATGTTATAGTTTCTTTCTCTCTCTTCCCACACCTTCTGTTCTATTCGGCCACTTCTGCACGCGTTGAGGGAGGTCGGGTACTTTTATAGCTGCGCAACACATATATGACGCGCCATATGTATATATACTACTTGGAGGTTTCTAAGAAAATCTGACGATTCTGAGAGACGACTCGAATAAATATGAAATGAGTTTGCTATTTATAGGCGATTTGTTATGTACGTCTTTTAAAATACTCCTTAGAATGGCAAATACACTCGGAGTAGTTTATAAAAAATTCAAATTTTCCCGCCAATTCATGTATAGCTTTACAGCCTTGAAAGTTAGAGGGAGCTTTGAAGAGGCCCATAGACTCGGGTAATCATAATATTTGGCACTAGTCGTCACTTTCTCTATTTTCGTACTTTCAGCTGCATACTCTATAAGCGTCATATTTTCATTCGCTATGGGCCGATCTCTCTCGTGTCTCCGAGTATTCGCAGCAGCGCTTGTTCATTCGTCGCCGTCGTCGCGAGTGAATGTCCCGATTGACTGCTTTTTATAATGGAGGTTCTCTCTGTCTCTCTCTAGAGCCGGTTTGCCGATGTCGTCTTGTTTTGCGGGAACGGGACGACTGATGTGAATTCCACGACTATACGTGCCTCCTTTTTAAAGCCGAGAGAGCCAGATTAAAGAGACACTTGTTTGCGCTGCCCTTGAATAATAATCGCTTGAATTCTGTGTGTGTGTGCCGTGTGTGTGTGTGTGTGTGTAGGCATATATTAGATCGTACTCTGGAAAAATCGTCGATATTATTATATTGCACTCTACAATATACATATATTGTTTGACCGAAGTTTTCAAGGCTTCACGCAATTATCGAAAGTTCTAAATGCTTTGCAAATACCTACAATATTTATTAGTTTGTATATAGATGTCAAAATCGAAAATTGGCATACGTGTCGAAAAAAAGAGTCCAATAATCGTATAATAATGAGACTTTCTTTCTCCTTGATACTACGACTCCCAAAGAAAAAAAGAAAAATCATAGCTGTGGGTGTCTCTCTATAGCGCAGCATCGACAGGAGCGCTGCACATCATCGCATTCTTCCAGGTTTGCAGCAGCGGCTAATCTGACTTACGTCACTCGGCGCTTTCGTTTTGCCGTGCGATGCTTCGTAAACAAAAGTCGAGACGCCGTTTTATGTACTGTATAATACCGCGCGGGGGGGAAAAAATGTGCGTCAAAAAAAGTTGCACTTTACGTCACGAGAGTATAATATAGCACATATAGAAGCTATCCCGATCATATCATCACTTTATTCCGAGCGGTTTATCTTCGCGGCGGTGATGCATATTATACATGATGATATGTTATTAAATAATAAAATACAGCATCATCAGTGCCGAAAAAAGATGTGCGATGTATCGTCGCAGGCGAGAGGAGTCGGTTCTATTTTTTAACAGCACTGAAACCGGGGATATATACCTAATATAGAGAGTTGGTTTCAATGTCGCGGTCGTTTATATCAAATATATAAGGGAGTGTATAGCTTTCAATAATAACTGATTAGCTACGGAAAATTGCGGGCGTTAGAAACAATAATGGACTTTTCTATCCTTTTCTGAGGTAGCCTTTTGTTTGCACAAGTGTTCTTCGCTATTGTAACAATAAACATTACCTCACGCCATCGGCAGAGTATATAGCGTTACTGTTATGATTGACTCGTGACGACATTTATATATTTGTAAAACAAAAAATTCCACGATTTTTTGGATTAGCATAATCGCGCGGCCCTCGTCCAATTCGTCGTCGCTTGTATTAATAGCCATCAGCAAATACAAAAAAAAAACAGAAAAAACGCAGCGTCATCGAAGCATACCTATATATATGTGCAGTTCCACGGAAAAACAGCAATATAATAAGGACCAAAAAAAAAATTTTCTTTAGAGGACATAGATCTATCGAACCATGTTTTTTTTTTGGATTTTTACAATCTTCTGAATATATACGAGAAAAATATTAATGTACCACCGCAAAAGTCCGGCAAGTGGGGCCCCTAGAAAATTATTTTTTATTTTCGGTCCGAGTTAGTGCACTTTTTCCGCGGAAATGTTCATATATAATAACTGATTGATTGACGCGATATGCCGTGCGTTAAGCTCTCTCTCTCTCTCTTTTTTTGCGTAATATACGGCCTTGAACTTTGCGGCGAGAGAGAGAGAGTCTCCACAGCCTCTGTCGTCGATTGTTTCACGCCCTTTACATACCTGTGGTAATATTAGTGTATTCTATGCTGTAACGTGTGTGTATACACACCCAGAGGCAGGTGCTTTGCCCTCCACTGCGTCGTATATACAACAGGATCTCGTCAATTATATGTACGATTCGATTGTAAATTAATATCGTTGATTGATATTCTGCTTCGTTACTTAAGAGCAAACATTTGTTCCGGGAAATTGAATTTCGAACTATAGAACGCGAAGCTCTCGCGTTTTCTCCTAATATAACAACTTCCTCTGACTCTCTCTCTCTGCATTGTTTCTCTCGTTTCTCTCTAATAAACTTGGAAACGCCCTAATTAAAAAGATTTACACTGGCAGACATATAACCTGCGGTCAATTAATATTCTGGGCAACAATCCGCCTCGAGCTTTGTTCGCAAAGTTAAATTGTAATACACAAAGAAGAAATAATTTTCAAAACTTTGAAAAGTTAACCACGCTGTAGACAGAAGCTTCTATACGGTGCAATCAATACACTGCATCAGTCTACCTGACCAGAATGTTGACTGAAGTGTAATTTTATTGTCACTAAAAAGTTGTTATAAGAGTGTCCTCCTTTTTTTTTATTACAACCGCAACATATTATGGATTGTAATTCGCACGGATACACTGCGTTGAACAAAAATGCTGACGTGTTCCTTGCGCTTTCTTAAAGTATCTCCAGATTCCTATACTTATAGAGGCGCTCTTTTAATTTTGATTGACAATACAACGAGGTGACACTTGCCTGTATAGGTGTGTTTTATGTATACAAGTTATTAACAGATTCCGCGTCACCGGACACCCTTAAAGATTCGTAAAATCAATATTAGAGGAGGTAACGCAATCTCCAGTTTCAGATGTCCACTATATGCATTATAATTGTCCGACATTGAGCAAAGAAATAATATATACTACTCCTCTATTATAATTACTGAAATTCACCTCAATATCTTCTCGGAATAACACATCACGTATAGAGAAGAGTTGCTGCGGTTGGTATACATATCACGATTTCTCTCTCTCTCTCTCTCTCTCTCTCTTGTATCATCTTGATACGATGGTTTCCGCGTTGATACAGTCTGTGTAACGTCTCGCGGCTAAATATTTAGAGACGTGCTTCGGCTGTATCTCGTCTAGACGAAAGAAGCTCGGATTTCTCGTATGTAGCCCGGAAGATGATCGTCATCTCGTGCGACGAAATTTGTTGATGAGGCGACTGTTTGAAAAAAAGGATTATACATAGGTATTATATTGTTTTATCACGGAAGAAGAATTAATGAGCCTCGCGTGTGATGTATTTCACAATAAGGAGCACTAATTTTTCGTTTCTGCTAACCATCGGGTTCGCACGTTTATGTAAGCTGATGAAAAGATAATACTATCTAGTTCTGCCAGTCATTACTACGTGAAGGATTTTCCATTTTCCTCTCTATATGTCGCATATATATAAGCCGCAAGTTTGGATATTATATATTTATACAGTTTCTCTCGATATTATCATAGGTGTGTGCTTTCTAAAAGGTCGATTATAATAAACGCGGCGTCGGCGGCCATCCATCAGTGAATTCTGCATCGGCCACTTGTCCAAATAACTCAATATTTCAGTAATAAAAATTGATTGCGCAAAAAAAAAAAAAATCTGAAAGTCAAATGGAAGAGAGCCGCGAATCTGCAAGTCAAATCTCGTCGCCGCTGCCGAAATCGAGAAGCAGAGAGAAGGAAGAGAGAAAAATTTGCTGCGGCGGCCTGCAGTTCGTTGCTCTCCTTATTTATACATCGTCCGCAAGATGGCGATTCGTGCGCGAATTACCGCTAAATATCCATCGTTGTCTATATATACGCGTCGGTGTAAGACAAAAAAAAAAATTTTTTTTTCTCGCTCTCCGTTTGACCTCAGAACGCGGCAGCTGTCTATATATCGCGACGCACTTGTGGCCTTCGCGCCTCTGTATGCGTGGATTCGCCGGAGTTTTTCTGACAGAAAGATTGTGTGTTAAAAGACTCTTGTACGGCCATGAAAAATCTCTTTTTCACGTCTCTCGACGTTGTTTTAATTCATCTTTCTCTCACTCTGTACTAATCCCCCTTTTTTTTCTGGCGAAGCCAAGTTGCTCACGGAAGAAGAAAAAAAAATTATCTAATCCCGATCGAAAAATCGAACGTATAATAATGGAAAACATCAAAACTGAGAGTATTGTTTGTAAGGAAGGAAAGGTCAGTTAATTTATTCTTCTTATCGAAATCAAATTATGGCATCAATCTGCCTTTTATATTTGCGCGTAAAAATCCATCTCTTCTAGCGGGTTATAATATACAGGAGCCGTGATAGATCTGAACTTGAAAGAAAAAGAAAGAAAAAGGAGAAATATAATAATGATATTGGTTATTCATATGACTTTCGTTTCGATTAAGCACGAACGCGGCATGAACACCCTTGAAACGCCGCTTGCGAACGCTTTGTGATTAAAATCTTTGTAATCTTTTTTTTTTCTTTCATTGTCGTCGTCGATCGACGCGTTTTATATTATCCTCCATTGCCTCTCTCGACTATTGATGTGCGAGTTTTGACATCGTTTCGGGACCTCGATGCATTTCGTTTAGCCTGATTAGCCCCCCCGTGTCGATTTTTTTTTTCTCTTCAAATCAATGAAACGAGCTGGTTCACATTATATTCTGCTGAGTTTTATGCTCGTACACGATGAGAGGCTTTTGTTATTGCTCCGCGGCTCTCTTATCAATTATCATTTCTGAAACATTGATGTACTACGTTGTGCCATTGTTTTAGCGCATCGACAGAGTTGTTGCACTATAGTATTGAAGATATACGTTTGGCTTTGATGTTTCTCGTTTGAAAAAGCGATGACGGGGTGTGAGGCATTTAAGACGCCAGTTTGCTGCCGAGATATTTGAATCCATTGTCGGAAGCATAGGAAGTCTCGTTATTTTATAATTGTTGTAATGCACTTTAAGGATAAATATATGCATAGAAACAACATACATATTAATTGTTTTTTACGACAGTACACAAGTAGAATAGAAATCTGAATTAGAGCGGATCCCGCGGTAAATTTGAATTTCATTGATGCTTCATTTTAAATCCCTATTTTATTCGAATATTTGTAAAAACTTGACCTTTGTGTTATATCTGTATACAATTACGGTATTCATCATCCCTACAAAGTGTATTAGATCGATTTTTCATTCAAATCTCCCGCTGCCATTCTTAAATACACTGCCAGATTCCATGTAGAGGCACTCCGATTGCCTGATGGGAGAATCGTTTCAAATGGCGCCAAATTTAAAAATATTTTAGTATACTAGGAATTTTTTTTTGAAAAAGATTATGAATCTAAGAAAAATATTTGTTAAAGTTTAAGTATTGATACAATAAAACTTAAGATTTAGCTAATACTATCACAAAAAAAACATATAGTATTATTATTATACTAATGATTACACCTATAGACAGCAACAATCCTCAGTTTCCCCAATAATAGAATAAAAAGCTCGAAGCGTCGCGCACGCGGAAACTGTTAACAGCGGCGCATTTATCGATCAGGCTCTCGTTAACCCACGCAAATACACAAACGAAAGCCCATAGCGCGCACTGAGCGAACAATATTTTAAGAACTACATGAAATCCTCCCGTGGCAGTAGCGTTAAAACGGTAAACAAGAAAAGGAAGAAAGAAAGAGAGAGAGAGAAAAGCGAGTAGGCGAAAGGAAATTGCATACACGCGAGAATAACCAGCAAACTAGACGACGCATCAGGATCATTACGGGAGAGAAGAGAAGGTGGTGTATAGGGGCGAGTCCACTTAGAGGTTGTTACGCGGCATTTTAAGCCGACGCTGAAGAAAACGAACTGATTGCGCGTGGATAAATAACGCAATTTCATCGACGTCGCGTCGTCTTCTTCGAAAAGAAAGAGAAACGTCGACGTAGAGAAAAACATTGCTCGGACGTCAAGGGGGAAGGTATAATGGTGATTTTTTGCCAAAAATACACACCCACACAGAGAATATTTAATATACACATATACACGTGTATTATTTTTTTCTTGCGAACGAAAATAACGGACAGATGGATCTCTTGCGTCTGTTTTATCCGTATATGTTATATCGAGAGGAAATATTTGCTAAAAGATCCTCGTGCAGTGGATTGTTATTTTTTCATATCTTCTTTTCTCTTTGCGAAAGTTTTCGAATTTACGTATATATGCTGCACAGTATAGTATCAGCCGGTAATAAAACTCCGGACCATTACATCCCGTAACTTTCCATTGTCTGTGTGGCGTGTAGCTTATACTGCTCTTCTTCTTCTTCTTCTTCTTCTTTTCTATTTTTTTCGTTTTAAAAAGCACTTGAAAGAGAGAAATCCTATCCCCTTCCTCACGCGTAGCTTTATGCAACGTCGCTCCCGCGTTATTCCTTTCCCGATATGAAGTGTGTATTTTATATATACAGACGCAGCGTCGGAGAAAGTGGTCTGTCTGCTTTTTACGGTACGATCATACACACCCCGTCGACTTTCTTTATGTACTTCGTACAGCTGTATATGTAGCTGATTTGCCGAAAGCTCTTATGCCTAGAAGTATGATTATACTGGTAGATTTTGCGAAGTTTGTAGTATTTTGAGGAAGTTTCGAAGACCAAACATTTATATACACACGACAGATTTGTTCTCCGTTTGTTTATATTAATCGTGTTCAAGTTCATACTGTATTATATGTGCCGCCTAAGTGTTATAGTTGGATAATATGATTTTGAGAGCTTATTCAAATACTAATACTCGACGAGTTATTTTTGATTTTAAAACTTTTTCAATTTATTATTTTTATTAGTTATAATTATATTAGTTTACACACTGAGAAAACAGAAGTTCTTGTAGTGAAAATATCAATCCTTATGATGAATCCATTCGAAATAATAGGAATTATTTCTAAAAGTCAATAGAATTCCGTATACATTGAATAGAATTCTTTTTACCGCAAGAGGATAGAATCAAAAAGAATTCCTCTTGGTATTTATTTTAAGGGGCGGTCGGAGGTAAAAAACACTCTTTTTCTATTACATATAAATTTTTAAATAAAGCTTATAATGAAAATCCAAGCCTGTAGCGGCGTAGTATTAAGATTAATAAATGATTCTACCAAGGGAAATTTCGATTGGACTTTTAATTTTTCTAAAATCTTGGAAATACGAACAGATGTTAACGCGTACTCACG
>UCQR01100777.1:6025-17583 GCA_900474235.1 Cecidostiba semifascia | reverse complement strand
GTCTAGGAGTAATTAAAAATTACTCCTAACCGTGTTGGCCTGGACGCCACGAATCGCACTGCCGATTCGCGCAATGAAGATCAAATGGCTGAGAAACGTTCGCAAAACTAATATCGAAAAATATAAAATACTACCAAATTTATATGCGCCGCACTCGCTCTTATCCTCGACAATCTCCGGTTACGTCCGGAACATACATACATACGTCCATTATACACGTTTTGTTGGCTACGATGACATGAGTTTCTTTCTTTCTACTGGAAAACGCAAAGCCATTCTACAAATGTTTTCCTAGAGTTAAAAACATTTTAAAATCCAAACGCGTGTCCAGCTCTTTTCACGCCAAAAGAAACATTCTAAAATTAAAAAGTCCTCGTGCATATGCGAGGGCACGGAATTCTACTCGTTAATCCAGGGAACAAAAAACTTATATGCAACGCAATTTCGTCGACGTTATTTTCTTGCGATCCGATTGGTGGAACATTTGCCCGCGAAATTCGAAATTTTTAGGTTATGTTTGATATTTGCGGTTTTTTTTCTATATAGAGTGAAAAGAAGCTTACAATAGTAATGACGATAAGTATAGAGAAGCAAACGGCAAGGAGCAGGTCGATCCAGTCGGGCAGGTATCCGTCGGCGAGTTCAATCTGTGTCCGGTTGACGAGCCAACTGCGCTCAAGGGTCCCGTCCTCGCCGAGCTCCGTCACGTTCTCCATCACGGGCCCTGTCCATTCGTGCGCTGACCAGCCACGACGACGACCACGCAGCCGCCCGGCTGGAATTTCAAGAATTTCGACATTTGTTTTATACGTGTATACAGCTGGGTAAACTGTTTTTTTTTAGACTCTTGTTTTAGTGTGTGTGTCTAAAGTGTACACAGCATACGTAATTTTATTAAATTTGAGAAACGTTTTTACCTCACCGGGAGCTCGCGGCGCGTCGTGACTTTCGAATACGCCGATTGTGATGTTGTCCTCTCAGTTATGCTCTACGAGACCCAGTTGACTGGTGAATATATCTGAAAGTATAATTAAAAAATATATCATTAACTTTAAATTGATATATTATAAAAAATGTCGTTTATTTTTTATAATAATTATTTATATTAAAATAGCGAATGTTATTTTGCATATCAATACACTATCGATATGAATTTTCTAAAAAAAATTAATTCGCAAAATGCATTATACACTCCGTCATCGTCGAACAAGACGACTGCATACACATGATGTACGCGTATACCGATGCACGTGTATACGTCTTGCTATACCACACGTGATCGGAACTTCTCATCTGAAAAATGTATCGACAGCTGAATATTTCAACGGAATATTTTAATTTCGAAGTACTACACCTCTATACTGCGTCGAGCATTGAATCTCGAAGCGATGAGAAAAAAACGACTTTTATTTTTCCCTAATACACATGGTAATATTTTTAATGCACATCAGCCTTCCCCCCAATCAAAACTCCATTACGTGTCTGCAGCAGAGAAAAGTAAAAAAAGTGAGCCGCAGATAAAAAAGATCTCGGAGCTTTAATTTTCTCTCCCTACCTTTACTCTCACAACGACAAACACACACACACACACCAAGAGCTGTGCGTCTATATACCTTTGAAATCGATATACACGCATTTTCGTTCCGACAAGGCAAATCCGATCAAGCGTGGAAAGAGAGCTAGAGAACGAATACGAACACACAGAGAGAGAGAGAGAGAGGGACAAGCCGCTTATCGAGACTCTGCCGTCTCTCTCTCTCAACACAGGCATCAGCGTATATAGAGAATCAGTAGTAGAAACAGGCTACTATACTATAGCTGAAGCGAATCAGCGTAGCGCGTCGTCGTCGTAGTCGGCATTAGGCAAATAAGGAGAAAAGACAGTGATTGGTCGAACGCGACGTGTCTGTCTTCGTTCTATTGACTACATCGGGATCTGATGTGCAGGCATGCGTTATATGCAGCCTTCGGCTGTATATGTGTGTACTCAGAATTTGCACTTTGATTTAGCTGCTGCGGAAATCAGATTGTCATACTGATGATGCTATACTGCTGATGAGAAATCTTGATGGGGAAATTAGATTCGACGCGCGTGTGTGTTTTGTTGAAAGAATCCTTTCGTTCGCGCGTCTCGATATTTTTAAATTACAAATTTTTTTTTTTTCGTTTTGATTTTGCAGATAGCTATGCTGTATCTAGATTCAGAAGTAAATCTTGAGTATATAGAAAACTTGGAAGTAAAAATCTTGACGGACAAAGTATAAACAACATATACGATCATTATTACTCGTCGACAATCAAAGCTCAACCCTCTCAAAGCTTTATCCCACAGAAATTAGAGCTTTTCCTAACCTTCCACGCCACAAAACAAATAAGCACCACCGCGCACAGAGAAATTCCAGAAGTATATAGCTGAAGAAAAGTGTGTGGGGTGGGAAAGAAGAATGAACCGTGAAAAAGTCCGCTCTCTCAGCGAAAGTCTTTTAGAGCGCTCTCCACGCTGTCTGTTATACGCCAAAGTCCAGATATAAATCGCTTTCAGCTGCTGCGCTCTTCCTCTCTCTCTCTCTTCCTCGGATATTTCACGATGAAATTCTTCATGTCGTCCTCTTGGCCTGATGCTATTACATACGTCCTTCTATTAATGGCTCTTAGCAAGCACTGTTTTGGACGTTTTCAACCGTGGATAGTTTTTCGCGATTCAACAAAAATCAGAGGTCGATATTATTTTCGAGACAAAATTGACGATCGATATAATCTATATGCGAGTGAATCGAGTAGTGTACGAAAAGCAGGGTGTAGTTATAGGAATAATGGCATTTAGAGCGCATGTAAATGAAATTCGGAAGTTGTCGGAGTTTAGTATGGACGGGCTTAAGCTACCGCGACCGCTGAATAAATGAATTTATATTAATATGCCGATCGCATCAAGTGCTCGCGCGTATTTTGTAATTATCCCGGCGAGTACTTTGGGAAGAGCTTCAAAGGATCGCGCGGTTTCCCGCATACATATACCAATAATTGTATTTGAGAAAGTTCAGCTTTTAATCATGAAGTTTCGTTCTCATCTATGTCGTCGTCTAAATTAGCTTATACACGAGAAGATTCGCGTTTTCTTTCATATATTTTTTTTTCCCCTTATACTCCGACTATTATACTTCCATACATTCAATTTAAAATTGCAATAATTTATCAGCCGCATCGGAGTGACGTTAAAAAAAGGTCCTACTTTACATTTCCTTCCCAAACGGTCTTTCCCTGCAGAAGCACCCTCTCACCCCAAGTATAAGGGGAAACGACAGCATAGCTCTCTCTCTGTCTCTCGCCCATTAAGTGAATATCCTCGCGCGCATTCTTATCTCCGACGTCGGCGTCTTTCTCTCTCGGCTTTTTGTATCGGAAAAGCATTAAGCGCCTCGAGGAAACAGGCGATATTCCAAGAACTTATGCTTCTTACACGTGTCTGCTTCTGAGAGGTGATTTTTTTTTTCCTAAAGTATACGTATAGCTACTATACACCGCTTGTTGGAAACGAAGGCTCGAATTTATGTATTTTCTCGTGTGTTTTTTTTTTCTTAAGAGACGCTTGTAACAAGCGGAAGAGATGATTTGCAAGGAGTATAGACTCTTTTGTGCGATTCTTGAAATGAAAGGAAGCGCATAGAGTTCGATATTCAAACCGGAGGCTTTAATTAAACGAACACTCGACAAGCAGAAACATGAAAACATCACGGTGTATATAATCTGTAAAGAGTAATTATACGACTCGAGTAGGTGGTGTAGTCTCTCTCTTTTTTTTGCAATTAACTTCATCTCCGGCTTACTCCGACTGTAATCTCAAAAGGGCTTTGAGAAGCTCGTCATAAAAGAATGAAGCATGAAATGCCTCTTATAGATGTATGTACGTGCCTCTATATATATGTGTGGCATTTTTTTTCAGAAGCCTTTTATAAATCTCAAAGTTCGCGATACGCTTTTAGGTCTTCTGCTTCTTCTTTTGATCAGTACAATGATCTCTTACAAAAGTTATTATAGCATTATACCGTCGTATAATACTCTCGAGAGAACTTTTCATTCATTTTTACATTTGGAGCACATACGCGGGCTTTTTTGTGCAGATGTAAGTATAATTAACGTCAATTTAAAAAAAATTTTTAAAATGCGCGCTCTTGTTAAAGGGATTATTTTCAGTTGCATTAATTTCAACTTTAAATAAAATCTTTCCTCTGTAGGTATCCAACCGATAGATGGCGGTATACCCCAATACGATATAGTACGAATCTTCAAACTCAGTTCCTTGATTAAAATACGATAACAACAAAAAGAAAAATCCACGTTTCAATACCCACAATTTTTCAGCCGCCGTCCGTCCAAGCAAAGCTAAATAAATCTCCATAGAGAAAAATCGTCCCGAAGAAAAGGGTATAAACAGCGACGCAGTCGTAAAACTGATTTACGCTCTCGGCTGTTCTCCCGGTGTCTATTCACAACGGTGTACATATCCCACACACAGAGAGACACAGTAGCAAAGTAACGTCGAAAAAAAGCTATCTGCATGACCATTAAACAATCAAAGCCGGAAAAAAATCTCTCTTTTCCATGAATATTCCCTATACTATACACACTATACGAAATTTCCATCCGCGCATGTATATGTACAGTACGAGGCTATTCACGGCGTGTGTGCGATGAGTTGCCCCGACACTGCCGAGGCAATAAATTAATTACCGCTTCTGGTCGTCTCTCTTACTCCGCGGAAATCGAATGAAAGGCGGCGCGTATAATATGAGTGAATCTGATTTCACGCCTGCTTTGGAATTTATATAATAGGCCATTTGTTTGCTTCGCTTGTGTCGGACTGGAACGTTTATGTTTGTTCTACGACGAAAGTGCGAGAGAAAAAGACGTTTAAGGATCGGTATTATTCCGGGGTGGATTTGTTCGGAAGCTTGATGAAAGTGAGGTGTTGTGGGGTGGATGATTAGATGGATGAGATATATGACCTACTCCTTTGTTGTCTCGTTTTGTTGGACGAGCTTTCTCTGTTTCGTGTTTGGAAATTCGTAATCAAAATTTGCATACGTTATGTGCTACGTGACTTGCAAGCTTATATCATTGTTGTATCATAATTAGACGTACTCTTTGATTTGTTCGTCGAACTTTGTGCGAACGTGAGGTTCGATATTCAAAATTATGTAACTGCATTATTTGATTTTCCATTGAAGTATATATAGAGAGGTTGAATCTATATTAAGTGCAGCACTACCAGCTAAATGCACATTATTGCCCGTCTACTGCTTATGACCCATATTCGGTCAAGCTGATGTACAGAGTGAGTATAAAAGCGTGACCAAAGACCAGACGACGTGAATCTTAATGTAGTAAAACGAAATCGAATTGTCGTTACCGATTCGCACGTGTAAGATTTCTATATTATATACAGGAGTAAACGGTTTGTGGCAGTCTTGTGCCGATATACAGTTTTTTTTATAGCATATAAATAAGATAGCCTGTATATCAGCATAAGACTACGGCAAACAGTTTTCAAATTAATTGCGGATTTGAAAAAAAATTTTGGCTAGACATATTCGTAGTTCACGGATACACTATAGCACAGCCAGGCATTCCACTAATATTTGATTGAATTGATCTTACAAAGCTTGCAGGGCAAACTTCCTCATACCTGCCTATATGGGACTCGATCTGCTGGGGGTGGAGACAAGGGTGGGCCAGCTCGACTGGCTTAATTAGTATTTTCTAGCATATAACTATCGTTATATGATATTTCAAGAATAAATTTATATTAACAACTAAAACATAAAATACATAAGTTGCGCAGCAAAACGAAAGCTTTAAAAAAATGTTAAAAAGAAAACAATAAAAATCCACAGAAACCCATTACCCCTACTATACAACGCACACTCTACTAAAGTGGAACTTTATCGACGATTTTTACTCCTCGTCAAATCCTTTTATTCCTCTCTATTCAGCGTAATAAAACAAAGCGAAAGAAAAATCGCGTATCAAATTGTTAACCGTCCATCATTTATCTATACATATATAAATCGCACGCCTAAAGCTTTACTCGCATATACATATACACCTATAGTTGACGAAAGTTTCGCGAACGTGCCGATGGCTTAATTACTCGAATCAGCCGCTGGTGTGTGGCACGTGGAAATTTATTCGTCGACGAGCTTGACTGCTTATAGCCGGGTGTAAGTGGTAATCGAGTGTAGGGAAGAACTTTTCAGTGCAATCGAGCTTACGATGAGGAAATTATCAGCGAGAATATAAATTCCCATTTTGTGTGGAAAGTTGATTTCCATGAAAGAGAGTAATTAAATTTCAGCTATATATATACGCGCTTTGTAAATTAATTACACGTTCAGACATCAAACAATGAACAGTTTATGACGTTCGCGGATATTAAAAAAATTAATTGCACATATAATTTGTATGCATATAACGCAAGGAAGGATTACATATAGTGGACTAATACGCGTTCAGTAATTAACGAAATATATTATACCAGCGATTGAAATTCCCCCTCGATATATATTATACATTATATAAAAGCAAATTAAAAACAAATTCGCATGGCATTCGCAAATTATTAAAATCGCTTCTCCAAACGAATTTCCTCTCCGTAAACTTTCTTCATAGAGAACTTTTATCATCAAACCCAATTAAAACTGTCTTATGAAATCTCCGCGTAATCTCTTATATAATACACCGTCGACTCGCGAAATTCTTTGAAGAACTAACTCAATCAGATTGTTCTTTTGCAGTCCGATATATTATAAAATAAATATACGTGCGATTGTTTGGCCGATTAAAAATCGAGCTGCACATCAGCGTAATTTCATCAGAGCTTTAATTCGCATTATGTAGTAGGAGAGCATTTACCCTTTCGCTTGGATTTAGAGCCAAAATAAAAGCTGTCTAGTGAACAAGGGAACAGTGACAATCGAGTGTATTATTTGAAAGCTCGTGTACGTCTAGGTCATTGGGATAACAAAGTTCGATTGGAGCTTGGTAGACGCCTGATGGAATTGTTTCTTATCTGCTGGGATTCGACCTGGTATACTCGTGTTGATGAGGTGTGAGCGATAGGTCGTAAAACAGGGGAGTTGGAATTTTGACTGGTTGGGAACTGCAGTTTTAGTTTGATTGGCTGTTTGAATGTCGTATCTTTTGCGTTATATATGGAAACGCTATTAAGTTCCAAAATAATCCAATAATTATATCCTAATTATTTCATAATATACATGAACTTAAAATTTATTACACCATATTTGAACTTAAATATCTAAAAATAAAATTATTGTACACAAAGCTTTCTTTAAGATAAAGCAAAAGGCCGATTGGTTATCTAATTTCACAAGTAGAGCATCAATGTATAGCTTTTAAACTAGTATCAATATATCAATATATCGCATTTATTGCTCAAATTACACATAGAAAGTATTTCATGACATCGCATTAATCTTTGTCGAACCGATGATGAATTTTTGGCAAACAGCATCAGATTAAAGCTAATATTTCATTATCAAAAGATGTCAATAAATCTGAAAGTAAAAAGAAGGACAACTAATTATCTAAAGAAATTGACTATTATGTAAATATGATGCTCACTATGCTGATGATGACTTTTTACACATATTTTTGACAAGTTTTACACATAGTATTATTTTACGTTCACAAAAGAATAAGCTCTTCGCATATATAGTATGCAAATAAGCAAAATATACCCTAATTTAACGTAGGACAGAAGTAATTACGCACATCGTGTACGCCACTGCAGCTTTCACGGTCACGCGTATGGCTCGGCAAAACTAGAAATCAATAGGAAACAGAGAAGAGAGAGAGAGAGTACTATACAGAGCAAATTTAGTGACGCGAACGGAGTCTGCAGTGACGTCATAGCGGCGACGTTGCTTTTTAGCATTTTTGCGTCACCGAGCTTACAAATAGCCAATATGTATATGTATCCTTCTTTTCCGAAATCCTTGAAACTTGAAAAAATGGATTACGAACAGAAGACGGATTGTCCGAAGGGAATGTAATATACTCGTCAATTACCCGAGAGTAAGCCAGTCTATGTAATAAGGACGCACCAAGGATTATACATCGAGCTTAATATATCTCATTAGCATGAATTATGAAGCTGCGGCTTTGTCGTCGTATTTTTGAACGACGTTGCTGGAGCCGAGCTTTTTTTCTCCCTCTCTCTCTCTCTCTTACTCTTAAAATTATCAGCTGCTGAATTATTCATCGAGGCGACTCTGCCACCTGTCCCACACCCGCCAGCTGTATAAGTATGGCACTCTACTCTTTTCTCGCCTCGTCTTTTTGCGCGAGGAAGAGTAGAGCGTTGCATAATGGCGGGCTTTTTGAATTTCCCGGGATTCTTATACTGAGAAAAATTTGTAACAATTAGTGCTTTTTTGGTTTAAGCAGATATCTTTCAGCATTCGAGTACTTTGAGCTTTTACATATAACATGTCGATAAGCATCGATTGCCGTCACAGGACGGAAACATCAAACAAAAAGATCATCACCAGAAGGCCATCTCACCGCAAGCTTTCCGCCAAAACACTCGGTTGAATGGCGCTTTTTCCGTAGGCCATTCGCGTCGTTTCCCCCTTTTTTGCAAGGCGGATATCGTTCTTTCTCGCGCTACCCTCTCGAGTATATTACACTTCGAGACCATATGCGCTGGCGTGACTTCATAAATCTCGAGCTAGTGTGTGTGTGTGAGTACCGGGAGCTTTCCACGCGCGAGGGAGGCTCGGTGGAGCGAGTGGAATTCAAATGACCTCAAGAAGTCTGAGGGAACGTCTTTAATAGTTTTTGAGATCTTTTTTCCAGAGACAGGTTTTCTCGCGCTCGATGGGTTTATAGTTTGGGGCGTGACGGAGCTTTGGGTAGATTAACGTGAAATTGTACATGAAAGTTTTTCGAATTTTTTTGCTCGAAGGGGTTTCTAGCGAGTTTGAAAGAGTTGCAGAGAGAGAAAGAGAGAGAGAGAGAGAGAGATGTACTTCGAAAAGTTGAACAGTTTTTCAGAGATAATCCTTTTTAGCGAGTTATGTTGTTGTTGCGAGTGAAGATTAGACAAAGTCACTTATCAAATCATCAATCGATCGAAGTAAATCAACTTCAATGCTTAACCTTGTCAATGCGGATAACCTTTCATCTAACATAGTTGATCTATAGATATTTTTTATCCTCTTTAAAACTGAGAATGACCTTTCAGATTCGCAGTTTGCTATTGCAATCGTAACCAAAATTCTATAAGCGATGTTGATACTCGGAAATACTTCGATCATGTCCATATTTACAATCCAATTAAGAACTTACAAAGGGCACATAATTTCTTCATTTTCGTTAGTTTTCTCTGTTCTATTAGAAAAAAAACCTGTCGTCTGTAGCTTCAAGCAAGATATAAATTGTTTTAGTTCCAATAATAAGTCATTTTGCAAATCATCCGAATGAACTTCTATGAGATTTGTTGCTTTAGATTCTAATTCATCTGATGTAATGAATAATAATTGAGTAAGAAAACTAAATAAGTTGATAATATGGTTATACGCATCACTTCGTTTTTGCAACTCGGCAACAAGTACAAAACAGTGTCACAAGGCACTTTATGCACGTTGGAAAGTTATTTTGAACTGTTTTCAACATATAAAAATAGATCAAAACAGTTTTAGGAGTGGGCGACATAATTTTTTTTTTACTCAATTTTGTTTACTACAATTTTGTATTGTAGTAAACATATTGTATACAATTTTGTTTGTTTTGTTTACTCTTATTTCGTTCTGACGGAGTGTCAGGAAAGAGATATAGCTTCATTGTATAGGCAAAACGTAAACAGTTCAAGAAAAAAATAACAAAATTGATAACCCACACCTGATCGAATCCTCGGCCCACTGCAGCAATTACGGGCCGTCAAAATCGATTATTCTCAAAGCTGCACGTTCTCTCGCGTAATCGCGTAATTTCTCATATCTAATACGGATACAGGCTTGCGCTAACGTTACATAAACAGCCGTAGTAGCGCTATGCCACAGAGTTTGATGGGAAACGAGGGAAGCTGCGTGGAAACGTCGGATTACGATACGAGAGAGAGAGAGAGAGAGAGAGAGAGAGAGAGAGAGAGAGAGAGAGAGAGAGAGAAGACTGCAAGCTCTCGCTTCGATGCCTACGAACCACCGGCACAGTGTGTGGTTACGGTTACGCGCTGGTCGAGCTTCTGTGATGTTCGCCGGATTTATCAGGCTTTTTAACTAGTTTTTCTTTATCTATTTCTGGCACGTTAGGCGTTACTATAATTGTCAGGATATAGCGCGTTTAGCTTTGTATATGGCATCTGATATTTTTTAAGCTTAGAATTTTACTTGTTGATATATTACATAATTGAAGTGTATAACGTTTCTATGATTTATAGCTCTATTTTACTCTACAAGAAACTTGCGATATTTAATTTGTCTATTTTGATTCACTCTAAAACAATCTTGATAATGGCAATTAGTCAGTATAAAATTGTTTAACATATATATTATATTAAAAGAGCGTCTAAAGTCGCTATAGTATGGAAACAAAACCATCTACTCCAGGTAAAACCAAATATCAAAAACCGCATCGATTTTCAATATTGTTTTTACGAGGCCGTACAGAAGAGAATATAAACTTCAGCGCATATACGTGTGCCGGACCAGTTCTCGGCCAAAGCAAAGTTCTCGCTCGGAAGCCATCAGCTGTAAGAATCATAAAGCCGCGCTCTATGCTAATCTTTCGTCCTCGATATTTCACACGCGCCGCATATACAAAGGCAACACAACCTTCGTTTATTTTTTCTTGTTTATTTTTTTCATCAAGAAAAAATAAATAAAACATACACTCGATCCAGGATATAACCGGCTGACCAAACTCGTGCTGTACCACGTGCTCGCCACGCGTACGTGTAACAACTGGTGTGTGTACTGTATATGTACATAATATGCATAGCGCATCCTGTGTGAGGCACGTCATGTACACACATGTATTGGGCTTCTGTGAGCTGCACACGTCTTATCCGGCGGAATAATTGTGATTAATTGCTTTAGGCGTATAATTGCGACGTTAATTCAGGGAGAGCTGGTGGCCGTGTGTGTATGTGTGTGTTAGTAGGTAGGTCGGAAGGGATCTCTCTATCTCTTGTTAAGCAGTCGAGCATTCCGATGGGGATATCATAAGCGTGTGTCGGTGTATGTGTGTGTATGTGTGTGTGTTGTACGTATCTTCATTTGAGGGTCTAAGTGAGCGCGAGGATGTGTAGTCTGGTGTGGGTTGAGGAGATGCTTGGCTTTGGGAATTTGCGGAAATGAGATTTGATTGTTTGATGGACGATTGTTAAATTAGAAGCTTTTTATTCGAATATACGATGAAAGTTTATTATTTAAAAAAATATTTAAATTTATCATTTTTCTCGATTTTACAATAATTAATAATAACATTGTTAAAATGATCGAGCCATTTATTCTATGAATATTATCCAAATATAATTCATT
>UCQR01100776.1:0-11231 GCA_900474235.1 Cecidostiba semifascia | reverse complement strand
CATTATTTTCTCTCTCTCTCTCTCTCTCTCCCTCTCTCTTTTTTAATCCTTCGACCGTGCATGCGCTTTCTCTACCGCAGAGAGCATATAACCAGTCGTCGGGACACTCGACGCGTGCATGCTTTTTTCGAGCTCAAAACTCCGTTGTTTTTCCGCCGGCCGCGGTCTGCTGCAGGCTTGTGTTTTTCGGGCTTGATATGACACACAACAATGTCTATACTCTCGTGCCACGGAGTAATTAATATACTACGCGGCGGCGACGGCTGGTTCGTTGTTTTTTTTTTTTTTTAATTTCATGCTTCCTACATTTTGCCGGAGCAAAAATCCTTTGACGCTCGTGAAATCTTGAACCTTCAATGCATAAACACGCGCGACGGTCTCCCCCCTCTCTCTCTCTCTCTAAAAAAGAGAGAGAAAAGAGAAATAACGCAAGCTTGGCAGACACCCTCCGCGCGCTAATAACAATCTCACCTCCCACATCGCACGCACGCACGCATACGCGACACCCCATCACCATATCGCGTGCGCGCATTATTTGAGCCGGCCCACCACCCTATCGTCATCGGCGTCTGTGATGCAAAGAAAATGACCGCGGCGTCAAGGGACCACTAGTGCGATGCGCGCCTGTGCGGTACGGAGGAGAAAAAAAACATCAAAGCGTGGGTGGATCTCTAGCGGCGAAGACGACGACACGACGGCAAGCCACTAGAGAGTAATGAAGCGTAGCCGGGAAAATTCGTCGTCGTTGTCGTCTGTCGGCTGCATTGATGCATTTTTCATATAGCGAAGAAGAAGAAGAAGGAGGAGGGGCAAAAAAAAAAAATGAATAATTTAAGCGAGGGTAACGCGATATTCGCGCAATTACTTGATTGCACGATCGGCTGCGAGAGCAATAATTAACCCGAAGCGCGCGCTCGTAATTGTGGCTGATTTCATTACTGCGCTGATGCACATATAGTACGTTTATATACGTTATATAGTCCGGCTATAATTAATTCATATAAGCTCGCCGACGGAAAAATTCATCCCGAAAGAGAATCGCCGATCAATTTTAACGAAGCAGCTTCGCTCTCGTCTCTCACGCCCATTGTGCTCACGCACATGCGCGCGCGCGCGCGCTGTTAATAATGCCCTCGTCTATAATATATAACAGTATATTATAAGAATCAGCGCACGTTATCCTCGGAGGAAGTCCTTCGCGCTACTCGTATTATAATACACACAACGTCGAGTCGCTCCATATTGGAGCAAAAATGAATTTAACCGATAGTTGAGAGATAGAGGTGGGGGCAATCTAATGGGTTAGTAGCTGCAGAGCGGCGGGACGGCTTCCTGCTTAACGCCGGACCGTCCACTCGCCACGTCCGCTCTTCTCGCTTATTCTGTATATATACTATATAGCGACAGCTCTCGTCTCTTTTCATTGGCTTATTTGTCTGCTTATGCTTCGACTTTCTTTTTTTTTTTTTCGTTCTTAATACTGTTATACGCTGCACTTATTGGTCGGTGGGGCGCGACGTTTCGTGCGTTTATATTCATACAGAGTAAAAAAGAAAAAAATCACTCATTACAGCAGCTCTCCCCGCATCGGGCGAGCCTCAATCCAGAAAATTCGCGTGTTCAAATTGCATGATGGAGCGGGGTCAATTGAGCGTCGCGCGAGTATATAGTGTCTGGGGTGCCGGTACTCGGACGTATACACTATAGTCTAATTTAGTCGCAGCGACGCTCGCACGCTCCAATCATAATTTCTATCAGAGCCACCTCCGGGTGACGATGGCGACGACGATTGGATGGACGGCCCGTTGTGCTGAGAGCTTTTGCAGTGGGTATTTATATATTTTGATAATCGTATTCAAATCTCAAATTCGCTGCCGTTTAATCGCTCGAATAAATCACGCAGACGTCGCTTGAATTTCATCGCTGATGCGTCTCGACTCCTCGAGCCCATATAAGTACTATATATATGTATGCATCTATAAATTGCAGACACGCACGACGGCGGTCGTCATCAGACACGAATTACACCTCTTCTATCTCTGTTCCTTCCTCAGCTCGTTTCCGCCGCTGTGATTTATGACAATGACTGGAGCGACGATCAATCGGCAATTGTTTAATTGCGGATTATTGCAATTCCGGCAAGTCGTGCGCTCGTCGTATATTGCTCAGACGCATCGGGCGCCAGGCTTTTCGCGGCGCCTTTGAACGCAGAAATTGAAAACACACGCCGAGAGCGATCCGGCTAATTACCGAAACATAATGAGGCCCCTCTCTTCTCCGGGATTTCCTCGTAAGCTGTGCCAGCAAAAATATATACGAGAAACACTGCACGCGCACCCGGACAGTGGCGCCAGTCCCGGATACATGGAATTCGCGGCGCCGGTACTTGCGCTTCTTTTATGCACTTTTTTTTCTCCCTCTGCTCTGTCTCTCTTTCGGCGCCCTTTCGAATTTCTTTTATCCTATGTAAGCGTGCAATCTGGCCGTGAATAATAGGAATAGCGACGACGCTGATAACAGCTGCTATGTATACCAGAGAGTGCGGTTAAACAGCGGGATTCCGGGGAATCGCGTAATTTTCGCTCTCGAGTCGAGCCAAGAAGAAGTTATATACCACTCGCGCGCGATATTATACACGTTCGTACTCTCTCTTGGTGTAACTGCAGCGTGTGCTGGTCTTTCTCCTTCTTTGTTTTTCTTTCGTTCACCTTATACGCTCGCCGACGACGACGAGGAGGAAAATGTCAATAGCCGCGTCGGTAGGTTTGTTAAGTCAATCTCGAGCGAGAGAGAGAGAGAGAGGAGAGAAATAAGAGAAAGAGTGCAAGACACACGTCGGCGGCGGCGATCCCTTCTCGCATGTTCGCCGAACTCTTATGATAATTACGCGCGTACTCGCGTCGCGAACGCTTGTTCCGAGTGTGTTTTCTTTCCTTTTTCGAGTGGCTCCTTTTTGCTCCTTTGAATATAGCCGCTTTTCGAGAGAAGCTTTTTCTTTTTATTTTCTTTCATTGTAATAAAGCGAATTTCTTATTATTATTGATGATAGACTGAAAAAAAGTCAGTCGGAAAGAGAGACAGGACGCGACGGGGGACAAAAATTGTTTTATTTGCTCCCGCGCATGTGGAGGACTTCAGAGGCGCCGCCGTGCAAACTTCGCTAATGGACGCGTTCGACTCTCTCACAGCCACACACACGTGTACAATATATATATATATATATAAGCCGTCGCTGCTGCTGCTGCTGCTGCCGTTGCTGCCTGTGTTTGTCATTTGAATGTTTTAGGACCGAGTCTGTTTGACCAACTTACTTACTGTGCCTCTGAGCTGCCGCCTATTTGCTCGGCGCTTCTTCTTTTTCTCTTTCCTCTTCTTTTTTTACCTCGATGATATCGGAGACACCTCGAGAGAAAGAGAGAAAAGGGACGGATACATCCGCCGCGATCAAACACAGCTTGACTACCGATTGATCTGTCTTATATCCTTCGTCTCTCTCGAATCATTTTGCATCCGTTTGTGCAACGGATTGAAGAGAGAGAGAGAGGGGCGAGTAATTAGAGGGCAAAAGAAAAGCGTTGTATATTATGCGGTTATAACAAAAGGCCTCGCTATCTCTATTTGTGTATCTCTCGAGCTGAACAAGAGAAGACCGCGGTTATATAGGATAGAAAGAGGCTTTTCCGGAGTTAAGACCATAATCCTTTTTACGAGAGGGCCCGCGCTCTCGTTTAAGCCTGTTTTCGGTTAATTAACGCTTCTTCTACTTCTTCTTTCGTGTACGCGCGCCGCCTGGCTGGATTAATTCCGACGGTTGTTCTGCGGTCGACTTCATTCGGAGTAGACTAGCTTTGTTTTTCCTCCTTTGTGTGTGTATGTGATGTCCGAAGTAGGGGCCAAGTGGACAGCGCTCGGCGCTATACACTCCAAATGGGTTTACACGGGACAATGGAATTTGTTTGCGATGAGGGATTCCGTATATAGCCAAGCGACTGATGATGTTTTCACTCTCTCGAGAAGGGAGGCGACTTCACTGTTTTCGGGAACTGGGTTATACACAAAGAGATAGCTCTCGAGATGCTCTCTCTCTCTCTCTCTGTGCGTCGAATGTTTACGAAACTGTATCACAGCGTGTACATAAGGAAACTTTGGCTAAAAAGCGAGTTAGTACGCGGAGCGTGACTATCTCTCGCTCTCTTTTTTTTTTTACACTTCTCTTCGCGCATTAACTCTTCTCGCCCGTCGCGATAAGCTACATAGACTTGCTTCTCTGTCTCAATGTCAATCACAGTCTCTTTCTTTCTCTCGCATCATCGTTGTCTCGGCCCGAGTAAAGTATATACACTCAGAGAGCAATGATAAGACTCCACGCGCCTCGGAAGCGCCAGTGAAGCGTGAAGCCCGTCGCACGTGTTATTACAATTCGGCCTCCAGACGATAACCTCTCAGACGCGACGTTCCGAGTAATAAATTGATTAGCCCCCCAAGAGCGACGAATTTCATGCGCTAACGCGAAAGCTCTCGCGCTTTTCCATGACAGCAGAGTGCGTTTCTCTGTGTGTGTGTGCGTTATCAGCACGGCCTCGCTCTCTTTCGTATCGACGGAGTAATTTACGACGAGTGACGAGCTTATCGCTCCGCATGGCTTTCTCGAGATTGACTCTGTCTTCTCGAACTTTCTTCGTCTTTGACGCGTAATTCGTGTGTCTTTTCTGTCCGGAGGAAAAAGCGCTGGCTCAACTCGTCCTTTTTTCCCCGACGCGCTTTTGCGGAAGACACAATGCTGTAGCCTTTTTTTTACTTTATTCGGCCTGGGTCCGCATGAAGACGAGCACCGCAAATTACAGGGTCGTACTACGTCGTCCGGAAGCCGACAGCGGCGAGCTTTTGGCAGCTCTGCCCCGGCGTCGCGCATTCCTAATGACTCGGATAAATCGGACCGTTTGATTTTCAATCAGCACCGCATTGTCGCACGATTTTTCTGTATTCCGCATGCGTGCACTGCTGCAGATGCTCCTTTTCTTTTTTTTTTTTTATAAAAGCCAATTCAGCGTGTACTATAGTATATGTATATAAGAAAAGAGTTTATTCTTTTTTTTTTAATATGAGAGTCTATATACTGAATTGTTCTGATAGACACACACGCGAATAAAATTTCCCATTTTCAGTCTCAATTTCCAGTCGAGCATTCTTCGCGGTTATATTCCGCCAAGCAAGCGAAAACCGAGTGGTGGGCCACTCGAGGAAATGTAAAAGTGTCTTCCCGTCTTTCGCGCGCGAGCACGAGCCAGAACACATTCAGCGCCGCGAATTTCCCCGTATCAATTTCACACTTGCCGTGTATACATATAGATATACTATATACACGCACAGACATACACCCGCACGCGAGCGCTTTCCACCCTCAAAGGAACCTTCGGATCCTTTGAGAGGGCGCGAGAGGAAGCCTCTTTCTCCCCCCCCCCCTTGCGTCTTATTTATGCGGCTATGGCTTTGCTCTCTCTTTCTTCGTCTGATTTTTCGTTCAACGCGAGGTAATCGCTTTTCTGCTCTTTCGCCCTCTAATTCGCTGTGTGAATACGCGCTTTCGGACGGTGTGATATGACTACACTTGCGGCGGATGTGAAAGAAGGTGTTGGGAGATTTCGAGAGAAGCTTTTTGAAATGTATACGCCTGCACGAGCCTAATATACCTCTACATATGAAAATTATATCTCTTTCATCCGCGTTTATTTCAGCGGCATTTGAATATTAGTCCCTAGAGGGAAGGAATATAACTAGATTCTAAAAATACAAAACACATTTTCGTTTAGCTTGGTAACTCGAATCCAGCAGCACGCGCTTATACATCAACATATCCAAGCCCAACCCTTTTCCCTCCTCCACACATCGTCGCGCCTAATTCGATTAGACCGTCACTTTTCCACGTCCACCATGTATATAATATATCAGCCGGCCGAAAAGGAAGAGAGACGATTCATCCTCGTCTATGCGCGATCACGTCCAGTCTCTCCGTCACGCGCGCGATTATATACGAGGGAAAAATTCAGCCCTTCTTTCGCCTACTATATATATTATACTGCCGGTCGATGAAGCTCGCATCGCACGCACACGTATAGGTGCGCTAAAAGTTTCCCTCCTTTGCCGCTTCCTGCTGAGGTGGCGCCACATTTGGCACCCCCTGCGAGGTGAACGCCTTGCAGGCGGGTGTGTCCATATATACCGTCGCGCATATAGTGTGTAGCGGCGCTTATAATATTTTTAGAGCTGCATCAAGAATGCGTAGTATATGATCAAACGATGTCCGCTTATTTCGTATTCCCTTGTATACATACGGTTATTCTCTCTTATACGGCGATCAAAGTCTCTCGATATTCCAAATTGGTGGCTTTTTTCTCTCTCTCTCTCTCCCTACGGTTTACAACGGGTGCGAGATTTCGCTCTCGCGAGTCGTTTGTCGGGATTGTTTGCGTTTGGCTCTTGTAATCGCGAGCTCGCTCGAGGTTTAATCGATCGTAGAGGAGGAGGAGGAGGTTTGTTTGTGAGCCGCGCGCGGAATCGGTAATTGAAGTGCCAATGCTCTGCTCTGCTCTCTCTCTCTCCGAGGGATAATAATTCGTTTGACGAAGTGCATCAAGATCGCATTGGTTTTCGATGTAAAGTCGTTAGCGCCGTTTGTCGTTCGCTCTCTATCTGGTATCTCTGGCTAGTATTGTCGGATAATAATATTCGCGAACAAACGGCTCTCTCGCGCATCTTTATAGGTATATTTCAAAACCGAATCCAATTCTCGTTTCTCGATCGGCGGTGTCCTCAATATATATGCGCGAAGGCCGCAGCAGCAGCAGGGGAGAACAAACAAATTGCCAGAGAGAGAGAGAGAGAGAGAGAGAGAGAGAGAGCGCGAAGGCGCCGACGCTCTGATGCCAAAGCCGAAGCTCGTTAAAACGAGCCGAGTCGCGCCCTTTATCCGACTCGGGCGTGTCCGCCGGCGACTCGACTCACCGTGTATGTATATATACACACACATACATGTATACTATATAGGTATAGCTATACACGTATATAGAGATGCACGTAAGATGGACGCCGGCGCCTCTCTCTTTCTCCACGGCCTCTTCTGCTGCAGCAGCAGGCGAATCGAGCGAGAAAGAGAAAGAGAGAGAAAGAGTCGATCTTGGAGCTCTCGTGATTCCAAGTAGGTGGGCCCCAGGTAGCCCGGACAGATAACACCCCGAGATTACCCCGGACAGAGTCATTAGCCGCGTCGGCTTCTGTGTGTGCTCTCTCGAGCTCTTCTTTTTCCTCGGCGCGCCGCGACCGGACTACTTATCTCCGCTGCTGCTATACTGCTACTATACTACTGAGACGAGCTCTCCACAGTCGATTCTTCTCGTTCATTCGATGCATTTTCTCAAAGCTTTTCTCGCCGACTTCTTTTTCTCTTATATAATTGATCGCGAGTGTGAGCCGGCTATATACTCCGATTTCCGGAGATTATTTCTACTAATTGCCACGATTACGGAGTTATGCACGTGGGAATTAAACGGCGAGGATCGATCAGAAATATTGTATATACAAAAAGGATCGTCCCATCACCCAATTCTCGTAAACGCTATATACAGTCACGGTCTTCAGAGAGCAAGAGAGAGAGAAAAAAGAAAGAAGCGCTCGCATATAAACGGAAGAGAGAATCTCGCTGATGCTGCTGCTGCTGCAGGTATTTAGCTTTGATAGGCTAATGCCGAACGCTAGATTAGCGCTATCTACCGGCCGAGCGCTAATTATTTCCCTTTGTGACCGTTGCCGCGCCGCCACGGATCGCCGCGTAATGGCTCGGATATTTTATTTATTGGCCGTGCGCCGAGGGCGTTCGCATTTCTCTCTCTCTCTCTCTCTCTCTCTGATCTTTGCCGACGATTCGCACTCGGCGCGATGCGCTCTCGCGGTTTTATATATGCGCGAGCGCGCGCGTCGACGAGTAGTGAGTGAGTTTTGGTTCGTCGTCGTGCGCGCTTTATTATATTGCTTTCCGCAAGGATCTCTTGATTCAGCTTCCTTTTACGACGAGATCTTCGCGTGTTTATTTATTCGCTGCGCGAGGAAATGTTGTAATCGCTCTTGTTTATTTACGTATATACTTTGAGATTGGATGAAACATAGAAAGAATAATCCAGCGATATTATTATAATAATAATATCTATAGTATAGCTCACGTTGTATTATGTATATACACGTAAGTTAGCAGCGCGATCGAATTACGCCGAATGAAAAATGCAAGCTCTGTATTCTATATTTATATCCGCGTTGTATTTATCTGTATACACAAACAAGACAGTCGATAAATACCGTCATTATATAGCAGTGTAATTTTTTCCCTCGCGAACGATATACGCGACGAATAAAAGCGGTAAAAATTCCATTCTATATAAAATATCTAGCGCAGTGACACGTAACGCCAACAAAGAAATTTCAGCGCGCGCGCGCTCGAAAACTACGCATGCATTCCCATGCGCACGCCAGCACATAAACGTGCGCGTATACCGTTTATAAAGCCGCCACCACCACCACCACCACCTCCTCCTCTGCAGCAGCAGAGCAGGAGCTTAACGACGCTTTAAAAGAGCGTTACGCCGCGAAAAGTCGGAGCGCGCAGCTACCGGCGATTAACGGCGCGTTATTCTCTCAAAGGCGGTCTATGCGCACTCGGCCAATGGCTGCTGCTTTTGTATTATTAAACGCCGCGTTTATCGGTGAAAAACCGTCGAGGCTCCGTTTTTTTTTTCTTCTTTAATAAACTGGTGGTGAGCAGTCGATGAGTATGCCGAGGTATATTATTCAGGAGCTCGTAAAGCCATAGTGCGCGCGTTTGTGTATAATATGGTTATATACGCGAGCTTTAAGCGAAAGAATTCCGCGATGGCAATTACGATCTTCGACTCGTATAGAACGAAATCATCTCGTATTATACTTGGACTCGCTGGAACTTTTGATATGACGCCGGGAGCGAGAAAAGTACGAGAGTAACCTCCCCTATATCGATCACTCGCTCGACCGATGCGGTCGTTGAATAAATTATGCCACGACGACGACGACGACGACGACGACGGCGTTCTTAGAGGTAAAATCCTTATTGGAGGAAGCCGCGGGAGCCGGAAATGACTGCAATTCGCGCCCTCCTCGGAAAATTTGCATAGTTGTACACAAGGGCTGTCTATTTTCGAGAATATATAGTAATAATATAAGGAGAACGAACCAATTTGCAGCATGAACTAAATTCTGCATTCATTGATTTTGAAATATGAACCGACGACACAAGCATAAAACAGTCTGTCCCAATGTAGGCTCCGTTTCTTGTTACAGACGATACTGAACTCGATGCACAAGTACCAGCCGAGGTTTCATCTCGTTCGAGCCAACGACATCCTGAAGCTTCCCTATTCCACCTTCAGGAGTTACGTATTCAAGGAGACCGAATTCATTGCAGTCACGGCGTACCAAAACGAAAAGGTGGGTGTCTCATATAATTATATAGTACAACGAGCATACGCCGTTTCGCGCAAAGATCAGATCGCGGTATGACATTTCGCGGAAACGCCGACTTCTCGGTATAGACGCGCGTTATGTATATTTCTGGGCGTAAAGGCGCGGCTTTGTTCGCTTTTTCAGAAGGTTCCACGCATTAGAGAGATTCAAACAAAGTCTTTGTCTTGCTCGAAAAGTCAATGGAAAAGCTTATCAGCGCGTCACCAAAAAGCTATATACTCGACATCAGGGCTATCTCGAACGATTCGATGATTAACCGCGCTCGTGATAAGCTTTTCCTTTCATCTCCGGCGGCGACAAGTCCCTGGTGATGCTCTCTCTCTCTCTCTCTCTCTCGAATATCGCGGTCGGCACTCCATTTAGATATATAATATATCCCTAGAACAAGGCCGCGCTCTGTGCAGTCCGGCGTGTTTTAGCCGGTACGGAAAAATGCCTCGAGAAAGAGAGGGAGTGCGAGATTCAAAGGCTTGAATGGACGAGTGAATGGGAAGCTATGTGCGCGCATATAAGTGAATGAGCTCGCGGCGACGATTTACCGAGAGAGTAAGAGAGAGAGAGAGGATGCGTATATAGAGAGGGAAAAATTGAAAGTTTATCGGGGAGAATATATATGTATATGGCGACCTTGAGTCGCCGCGAAGGCACAGGAAGAAAGAGAGCCGAGTGAATGGAGCTTTGTCGGATTCGCAGCGCGCCAGAGTGGCCGTCTTGTCTTTCGCCGACGTTATAAGACCTCTGCGAGGGTATGCGTGTGTGTGTACGGAGGGGAAGCTGATCGTTAATCGCGAGCGGGTTTGCGCGCGCGCGCTTGCGCTTCGATTATCATTTGTCGGAAGATATGGAAAAGACGCAGCCGCCATAGTCGTGCTGCAGTTCTGAGAGTTGATCCTTTGAAATAATGATGATGATGATTTTTCTTTGCTTTTTTGCAGATAACGCAGCTGAAGATCGACAACAATCCGTTCGCGAAAGGATTCCGGGATACAGGCGCGGGGAAGCGGGAGAAGAAGTAAGTATTGTTTTTAAAACTTTGACATACGTCCCCGATGATATACCTATACGTATGTATATAGAGAGACCAGAATAGCAAAAAGCGCAAACCAGTTGAAATTGTCAGCGCCAACTAAAAAAGAGAAATGCGCGCCCGACGACGACATATGTCACGCCGTAAATCGCGTACACATATCATCATCATCATCATCACCATCTTCTTCCTCTCTCTCTCTCTCTCGCTATCCATCTCTCCCTTTGCCCTCGGCATTGCAAAACCCGAGCTAGAAGCTACTACCCCACAGCTGTATATACATATAGAACTGTGGCTCATTTGCACCCCCCAGGGGGGAGGTGCGGCGGCGGTGGAGCTCTCCCGGCTCATTTGTATTCAATATTGCGAGTTTACGAGCTTATGCGCCGCCACCGCAAAGAGATACAGTCGCCCTTGGAATGAGCGCCAATGGGCTGCTGCTGCTGCTGCTGCTGAGCCCCATCATTTCAATTTCATTGGGGTGGTAATGGGATAGGGGTAGCTATATCGAGAACTCGAGTGGATTTTGATGACGTTACGTTACGTATGCATGGAATATAAGCATCAGTGCTGGCTGCGCGCGGCCTGCACTTCCGGGAGTTTGCGCGCGCGCGCGCTCTGATGATATGATGGACAGAGCGCGTATTTAATATAAATGATG
>UCQR01100770.1:0-10064 GCA_900474235.1 Cecidostiba semifascia | reverse complement strand
GTGTGTGTGTGTGTGTGTGTGTGTATGTGTCAGTTAATCGCTGGAGGTTACAAAATTGCGCTAATTATTATTATGATGGCGTTAAGAAGTATGTTATTATTTTTCAAAGGAATCAATTAGCTCGATATTGTGTGCTGCAGGAGAGACGCTAAAAGTTTTACACCTAGATAATGGCGAGGTACGTTGTCGGGACGTTAAAATTAAACGATTTTGAAAAAAAGTGCGTATATATTAGGTCATATCATATATCCTTTCATAATGCTATAATGTGACATGATCAGTATTTTTTCAAAGAACTAATTAATGTACGTCAATCAATCGATAAATTTAATAATCGATTTCGCGCGCAGTCGCGCTTCCCCACCTCGAAAATTAATTAACTCACTACTAATACACATAACGAGCCAATATTTCGATGACAATCACGATCGCATATGAAAACAAGATGAAAACGATTGCATCGCGCACACAACGAAGTGACTATACATCCTGCAATTCCGACAGGCGCGAAGAATGCGCAAAAAGAAATCCGTCCGCGTACGCGTGATATGCGTGCATTATTTATTATAGAGACACACGCACACAAGAGCCTCGCGTCTATGTGCAACGGATACATAACCGACAATTAGCGGCTGATAAGCTACGTGAGCTCTTTGCCGATGCGCTGACGCACAGCAGTATTATATAGCTGATCTCCATTGTGATCGCACGGGAAGCGCTCGACTTTATAAGGGCAAAATACTATATACGAGCCGTCGTTTTTTGCGTCTTCAAGACTCTCGTCAGGAGTTTGAATTTTTCGAGCGTGCGTTCCTCTTTGTATAGCAAACATTCCGTCAACATAGCATAGCGCCGTTCATTTTTATAAAGGAGTTCGCGGATAATTACAACGTATACGCACGAGTTTACGGCAGCGGCCTCAGTCGGGAGACCGCGTGAGTCCTCCTGTCCCATTTTAGGAAAAACAATGATTAATAAAATCTATTAGATCTCCAAGGCTTCTAAGCTGCGCTTAGAGCCTGCATTCCTCGCTCACACATATAGCACACAGCTCTTAATACGGCAATTCTCTCTCGGCAGCTATACGGTACCGCCTACAAAATTGACTCCGCTCGGCAATAAAGCTCCTGAAAAGTTTCTTTATTCGGCGCGTCTCTCTCTCTCTCTCTCTCGTAAAAAGAAAAAATGAGGATGAAAAATGCGCGCTTGCTCGCTCGCGGGGGTCAGTAATAAAGCGACGACGCCGCGCATAATTAGCGTTTAGTGCCGCGCCGCCGCCGTCGTCGAGGCGGGGAGAGAATATAGCTGAAATTTTCAAGGCCACGCGGCGTTTTACGTACTTTCGCGCGCGCGGGATCGTTAAAAACTTTCACGGCACGCGCATAAAATTACGATATGGCTTCCGCGGGGAGAGAATCGAGCGCCCCCGATAAAAGTGCGTCGTTGGGGATGGTATAACGATTGTGTTATATTATACGGTGCTTTGATTCGCGCTTAAGGTGACTTTTACGCAACGAAAACTCTCGGTCTTGTTTGCTCTAATAACTTACACGGAGTAAAGGTAAGTGCCGAAACGCTGCTCGAATTCCCGGATAATTTTAATGCAAAAAAAAAACTAACTCGATTTTGCACTGTCCTCTGCAGTGCAGGAGCGTAGTCGCAGTAAAAAACAGCGCGATCCCCCGAGGGCGTTTCAGCGCGCGAATGCCTCGCGTTTAGTGCGTCGCCGAGATAAGAAGAAAAAAAAAGGAACATAGAGAAACGATTATCCATCATTTCGCGCAGAGACTTTTCCACGGCGCGCGCGAATTCTTTTTCTGGCGCGCCGTGTGAGTATATATAGTAGTAGATTCCAGGTATACGGGACTTTCGTAATTGTATAATTGGACCGTTTCCTCCTGACCCGCTGCTGGCGTCGCGCGGCTATAAGCGCGCGAATCATTGCAGCGCGTAATGGTAATAAAATTCTGCGTTTTCTTTTCGTAAACGTTCTTTACTGCGCGTCGATGCAATTTTTTTTCTCCAGAGTTTTGAAATAGAGTCGGAGAGCGGTGCGACGAAAAAAAGAAAAAAAGAAAAAGAAGTGCGTATCGAATGATTTACAGTGCGAGTGCTGCGTGTATGGCGAAATCATTGAGATGTCGGTGAGGGACAGGGAATAATAAGAATCGCAGAGAAGAAGCTAATAACTTAATTGATCTGGGAGCGCGACCGCAGGAAATATATGTATAGGAAACTCGATTATGAGTTCGCGCGGAGGGCCTAAGGCCGCTGATGCAGATGTGAGGTAGCACTCGTTATACTTGCATCAGATATTGCACGCTGCAACTATAATACACTCGGCCGTCATAGACTGACACTTTTATTTTGAGCGCGGAATTGATGAGTGAGTAACGGCTTTGATGTATTCGAGGTGAATTGACAACTAATAATATTATGGCTTGATTGGAAAAATAATTGTAATTTTGTGCTTTGACGTGGCCAGACGTATAAAAATTTGTTTCCTCCTGATATACAGAAAAAGTTCGTTGAAAGCAATTTCGTCTATGGTGATGCGATCCCGGAATTATTAATACCGCCATTATTCAGAGCCGCACATCCAGCGATAGCTCAAGCAGCCCGCGAATTATTAAAATTATTCGCTGATCTACGCGCTTATTACACACGTATATACCCCCGCGGAGAATATTTCAATGTCCCTAAGGTGCGAGAGAGCGCATAATCGAAAATTTCCTTGACAAACCGCTTCCACTTTCGACGAGCAAAACGAGCGCTGCTCGTAATTACAAAGTCTTAAAGAGCAAGTTTATCTCTCTTAAAGGTATAGTGACGAAAGAAAAAAAGCGGAGGTTTTATTAGTAAAAACCTGTAGCGCTGTATAGCTATGTAGACGCAAAACGAATAAAACGCGACTTCCAAGAGAGTCGAGTAAGGATCTTTCCTACATACAACCGCTGCTTTCTCCCTCTCCTTTATATACTATACGCATGTATATATATGTACATGCGTACATGCGCGCATATAAGTGCTTTCGCGGAGCAAATTGTATAAGCCCAGCATCGTAGGGCCCTCGGGGCTCCCTGTGCGCGTCCAGGCAAATGAGTCTCCGTGATTATAGTCGGTTCTGTCGCCGCGATCATGATTATCTCACTGAAATTGCGCGCGACGCACGCGGTAATTTGCGCCTCCGAAGAGAGGAAGGAAGAAAAAGGTATACAAGAGAGTGCAAGACGACGTACGTGACTATCGACTGGCTTTCGAAGTGTAATGCTTGATGTACATTATGCGAAAGTTGCGTTTTTAAATGCGGGTATATTTCTGGCCCGAGCTGCTGTGTCCATCAGATGCCGAATTACGAATCGATTTTAATTCTCGGTTTGGTGTATTGCAAAAGCTATTGCTGTATATTATAGTATAATACACTGTACTTATTCAGAGTATTCTTGAACGACGAATGCATCAGAGAACGCTGGGTGGTATACGTATAACATCCGCGATCCTAGATAGCGTGTCACCTGGACGAGCTTTGGCTAACGGTGATTTCTCGCTCGCGGTCTTGTGTATATATGTGCCCATTGGGCTCTTAATTGACACGATCTCATTGCACGAAAGGGACTCGATATACTGTTTGTTGCGGTCATCGGTCTCCTTTACGTAATTTTTTTTTATTCTTGTACATACTACACACAAAGTACTCTAAAACTTACGTGGTAGGAACCCTCGGGAACTTTGTAAGAATCGTAACTCACCTGAAACATAAAAAAAAAGACAATCGTTAGTTTACATAAATTAAATATTCGACTTTTAAGAGATAATAATCGGTATGTATACTCTCGCTTTTAATGCGGCAATTATCGCCTTTTCGCGGCTTTGAGAGTAGGCCAAGATTCGCGCTCTAGCTCGCGATGTCGATTCCAGAAAGAACATATTGTATCGAATCTAAGAGAGAGAAATTTAAGAGAGCGTATTGTGTATACTACCCACGAGCCCATCCACAAAGACGCACAGAAAAGTGAGTCCGCCTGCGAAGAACAAGCTGCATGCAGGTATAAGGCTCGGAAAAATGGACGCGTACAAGGAATCGTAATGAGTCTCGAGGAGAGAAGGACTTGAATTGATAGTCGCTTTTATATGCGTACATCACGCGTATATAGTTATAGATTCTAATGAAGCTTTTCTTGAGCTGCAAATATCGCAACGCAGCTCATCTCATCGTCATTAAAATTATTGCACAGTTGATGAGATACATAATAATATAATAATTTGAATATATTATATACGCGGCGGCTTTAATTTCAAGCAAACAAAAGTTCAGAACTATAATATAATCTCAAAGTGAAATTTCTCTCTCTCTCTCTCTCTCTCTCTCAAACAGCAGCGCAACAAAGTTCGTCACGAGCTACCATTGGCGCGCGTATACGTTGCTCATTCTCCGTTTTGCAAAACCGAGAGAGCGAGAATGCGTAATTTACTTAAATAACGCGGCCGAGAAATTCTCTCTCTCTCTCTCTCTCTCTCTCACAGAGACACTATATACCGCAAGACGACAGGCAGAGACTGTAGAGACAGACAGGGAAACAGCAGCGCCGGAAAGGGTTAGGGCTGCAGCAGTAGCAGCAAGCTCAAAAGCATCCTGTGCGTGTGTGTGTGTGTGTGTGCGGATCGTGTGGAGCGTCTGAGCTAATGCCCGTTTCCGCGGCGAGTTACATTCACGGCGCGTACACAGGGGGTTGCTTCTCTAGTCGCCTACTCCTCTCTCTCTCTCTCTCTCTCTCTCTCTCTCCGCATCCTCGGCTAATTAGTATGTAGCGCGCCGCGGGAAATTAGGCGGTGGACGCGGTTGCATACGAAAGGGCATACACACGACGAGCAGCTCTACTCCGTCGTGTGTACCTACAAGCTCTGCTACTGCTGCTGCTGCTACTGCACAGTAGTATACACATCAGCACATACAGCAGTATAGTATAGCTGGCGAAGAAAGCGGGAGCTGTTGCCTGCCTCCGTCTGTCTGTCTGACGGCAGACGGCGGTGTGGAATGAAAGGAGGACTCTGCTTATAGTATATAGTCACACAGGTTTGATGAAGAAATTATACCAGTATACTCGTGTATATAATATGTTACGGCAATTACTCGCGGAAAAGTCCGATCGAGCAGTCTCTCGTAATTTTCATTAAGTGCGAACACGTTGTATATCCGCGGCAGCAGCTCTGAATTGATACATATAGCGAACTATATAAGCTCTCTGGCTGCTTTGCATGAAAGTAGTCGCGATATCGTGAAAATTAATGCGAGAGAGGCTGAGAACACGCGAAGAAACCGACGAGAACTGTAGAGAGAGAGAGAGAGAGAGAGAGAAAGGGGGGAAGGAAGGAGCCTCGCAGTCTGCCTCTTGCTCGCGGGGCTCTCTCTCTCTCTCTCTCTCTCTCTCTCTCGTCGTATAAGCATAGCATCAGAAGCGTACATTCCGAGAAGCATCCGACGCGGGGTGAATGAAACAACTCTCGGCGTGGTTCCGAGAAGCCGGGCGCGATCATTAATTATTTATTATCAATACGAGGTCGTGACCGCGTAATTGTTACTCGCGGCGAGGCGCGCGCAGACGGGATGCGACACGAAAAAAGCGAAGGAAGTGCGCCGATAAATATGTAGGAGAGAGGAGGATATAAGAGCGATGTGCCGAGGAAATACAATTGCAAATTTGCCGAGAGGACGTTTTCTTGTAATATACATCGCTTATTCCGATCGCTTCGATTGGAGAAACGATTTTTCTTCTTATTTAAATCGCCCCTGACAATGATGCGACTATAAATAACTCTTTGTGCTGTGTTATATGCTTGAGATTGAATTTCGTCACACACGCGCGCAGGATTAAAAATTTCATCGCCGTTCGCTCGAACGCGCGCGCGCGATAATTCATTAAACGTCTTTTTAATGTTTATATACATCGCCGTATACGCGGCTAGCTATCACACCGAGTTATACACAGGTATACTACACAGATCCTAGCGTGTGTGTGTCCAGCTGAAAAAAAAGGATTCTTAATAACACCTCGTCGAAGTAATATATCCCGTGAAAGCTAATGACAACGATAAATCAATTCCGCCAGCTCTCGGGATAAAAATCGCGTATTAGATCTCACAGAGCGGATGAAAGGAAAAAAAAAGACGAAACGAACGCGTATACTGCTCGTATAAGTCACTTTCTATTATTTATATTCGCCTTAAAACAAAACCGGTCGCATTCTATCCGCATAAACGCAGCGATCGGTCAGTCGCTCTCTATGCACTATAACAGCAGCAGGAGCGACAAGCGCGCGCGTATAGCGTGTGTAACCTCAATAAAAAGCGCAATGGCAGAAATGTAAACACGATATAAAGATAGAGCCGCTCGCGACCATAAAGATACGCGTTCAATAAAGCCCGAGGATGCAGCAGCAGTAGTGTGCATATATACCAGAGAGAAAATAAAGTATTCGGTAGCGTACATTCCGCTATAGGTTAGGTCGTATATGGCGACTATACTACTGCCATTAGGTCGTCCTAATTACGTGCGGCCGTACAATGCGAGCTTCGAGAGAGAGCGAGAACATGAGTTCGCTAAATCGGCCATCGATGCGCTGCTGGCTATCGGTGCGCAGCATCTTGTATTCTCTTTCATTCTGCATCACGGCGGTGGCGGTCGAGAACGGTCCGAGAGTTCAAACACAGCAGGGAAACAAAAGTTTCGCGCCTTGTATGTATTATGTATTGTACTGCTGCTGTGGAGATGCTAAACTTTCCATCGATCGCGAGAAATTTTCCGTGTTGTATACATATAGGTATATAAGCTATACTATGTAGGTACGGTGTAATATTTGTGAATATAGGCTTCAAGGTTATTGCTTTGGAGTAGTATAGCTGGTATTGACACTTTGCGCGGAAAGTACAATCGGCCTGATAAGCATCGGAAGATGAAAAAAAAGCACACTCGAGAGAAAAGGTATGTACCTGAAAACATCGTGAGAGAGAAAGTCACCAGGAGTCCCAACCATATACCCGCGGGGCTGCAACAAACGCGTTTAACAGCCCCGAAAACACCGAGAGTGCGAGAACGAAACAATAAGCTGCAAGAAAAAAAAGAAACAATCGCCGAGGGCTTGAGAAGTTTATAACCTCCCCTTGTAAAAGACCTGCGCGTAGAAGAAATCTTTTTTTTTCTTGTTTTCGTCGCAGCAGTTCGTGTACACAGAGAGCAGTAATAAGATTTGGAACCTGCTGAAAAGGTACGACGAGGACGACTGTAGCAATAAAAGGCAAATGAACGCGGGGACACGTACGGGCACTAAAGCCTCTCGAGGGAGGGACAGGACTAATCGTAGCCTCCTTGCGGTTTCGCGCCTAACGGGTGGCGGTGCCTCTCCTCTCGGCATGCAGGTACACGCACAGGAGCGTAAGTAACCTGCCCGACGGCCGTTCGAGAGAGAGAGAGAGAGAGAGAGAGAGTACCTGCGACCGCTCACTTGTCCTTCGGTGGAAAACTGTCGTGCATATTAGGCTTTCGCCGATATTTATGAGTCGGGAATTCCCAAACTTTCGGCGGCAAAGGGACGGAGACCGGCGAGCATTGCTGCATCATCAGGTAATACCTATAATGCTTGACGAGTACAGTCTTACACACTTCCTGATAATTTTCGATTGCAGTTTGGCGATTAATCATCAAGTGCAGTGACCTTTCTCTCCGACGGAACACAAAACTTGTACTACATCTCCTCGTGCTTTCGTTCGTATAATGTATTCCGTGCGCTGCATTTATGAATGAGTAACGAACGGATGAGAGGAGGAGCGAGCCGGGATGTGCTCTCGGCTTATTTTTCTCGCTTTTTGTTAAAGAGCTACACTGGCACACAGACTCTGTTGCGCCGACGAGTCTCGTGTTTCCCAACAATAACGCGCGCGCTCCTCTCTCGTTCATGGTTTATTAAGCCTGAATGCGCGCGACGGCAAACATCGGTATATATAGACGCGGCGAGCGCGGAGAAATTCTTCGAGCTTTTTATTGTTCGGGCAAGCTGAATTAGAATAACGAATGTATATAATATGCAAACGGCCGGACGCTAGCTTTTTCAAAAGAAATCACTGATAATAATATATAATGGCCTCTTTTTTCCTCTTCTCAACTGCTGAATACAAGTATATATTTCGTAATGCGCGCGCCTTTATTATTATAACCTGCACCAGTAGCCCAAGAATGCGATATATCAACACACATACAGCGCGCGAGATTCCGGAACAATGAAACCTGTTTTATTGGAGCCGGACTAAAAGCGCGCACATAATGCAGTTATGCCAATATGACTATGCAATCATATTTTATCTCCGCGCTCGGAATCTCGCCACACGCACGTTGCGGATGAAAAAAAGCATTATTATACCCCGCTCTCCTGTCCCGCGCTGTAGTGTTTCCAGTATCCGGGCGGCGATAGACTGCAGGGGCTGGAGGTAGCCGAGCTCCTCTGCTGATGCTGGAAGTTCGAGGCTGGCTGCTGAAGCTTGAACTCGGATTGTAGTCTGTGAAGCGGAGGCGAAGACTTTTTGCTGGCGAAACGCGCGACAGCCGCCTGCAACTCTGCGTTGCGCTTGGTGTCGATGCCGAAATCGCTAAGCTTAAAGTTCGCCTGGTTCATCTTGAAGTCCGCATTGTTCTTGAAGCTGCGGTGCATCTTGCCTCCGAGTTTGCCTACTTTCTCCACTGCTTTTATTATACAAGTTTTTAAGGCATTTTCACGCTATATCGACGTGTATAGATGATACGGATGTTGTATATATATCGTTCGTCACCAGCAGTTGAAAGATTTACCGAGCGATCGTCGCGTCGCGCATAGCGACGACAAACGCGCGCAGAGGCGTTCGCTTGGAATTGATCGCCGGCACTTTAATCGCGATCGATCTCGCGGTCGCGTGCCTATGACGATCGATCGGCCGATCTCTCGCTGCCTTGACACGCTTGTCCGCGTGCGCGCTCAAACTAGTAAGAATCCGATCTCTGCGTGTGTGTGTGTCTGTCCAGACTGAGCACTGTATACACTTGATCGATTTCACTTTCGATATACGTTTACAACCGAACTGACAGTTTGAAGAAAATAAAATTCACACGTTTCACTGCTATTAAAGAGCCTGCGATCGGACGGCGGCGAGTCGAGGACTGTTGGGCTTTTGTTGCTCGTATATGCTGGTACTGGCACTACTGCTCTACTCGCGGGGTCCAGCGCGACTGCACTCCCCACCATCAGTGAGAGACAGAGAGAGAGACTGCATAGAGTGCTGCACACTGTTGCAGCGCGGCTTCTATTCGCCGACGTCGCGAGACAGTCTCCCTCCAGACGGGCTTCTTCTCTGACCCTTTTACGCTACTGCTGCTGCTGCTGCTGCTGCTGCTGCTGCTGCTGCTGCTCTTATCGCAATGCTGCTGTTGTTGGACCGATCGAGCGAGGTTAGGGTTGAGCGATCGTTATACGTATATATGACACATGCTATGCTGCTACTGACAATGCCACTTTTCTCGAAGAGAGAGAGAGAGAGAGACAGGAGCCAATTATATACGCTCGGCGTTTTGAAATAGTTATGGATTTTTGAGACGGAGATAGCGAGTGTATATGCATTGTTTGACGAGCGCAGTGTGTTGCAAGGAATATTGCGCTAATGGATCTTATCCGCGTACGTTAATTATAACGATATGCCGATTTTTTTTCAGATTGCAGAAATATTGTGTATATGTCAACGCTGCAATTAATTAGCATATAAGCTGAAATAACTTTCGTTGTTGTTGTTATTATTATTATTGAGCGTCCGCTGCCGTGTATAATATGCGTCGCCAGAGTGCGGGTTTAGAAAGGACATTTATCTTCCCGCGTGCGTTCGACTTCCTCTTTTGCTCTCTGCACATCTACACACAGCGAATGTACATGCAGAATTTTTCTCTTTATCTCGCGCTCTCTTCGTGTCCGTGTATATGCTCTTGTCGCTTTGTTCGTTTTACTCCTTCGTTCCACTTCCTCTCGCTTCTTATATCATCTCGCATATACTAT
>UCQR01100763.1:0-11443 GCA_900474235.1 Cecidostiba semifascia | reverse complement strand
GAATAACTCACCATAATCACGCGTCATCGTGCGCGTATCCTACTCGCAAGAAAATCACTTTGAAGCGAGACGAGAGAGAGAGAGAGAGCTTTTATTCTCCTTCTCTCTCTCTCTCTCTTACGCGACGAAAATTGCTCCTCCGCACAGAGTAGGTCTCTCTCTTTTGCGCGCTGCGCTATACACAGCAGATCTTGCGCGCCCCTAATTAAAAGAGCCGCTCTCTCTCTCTCTCTCTCTTGCGCGCGGGATGATTAATGCGCTGTAAATAATAACTAAATATCCCGGGCTAAACGAGCGCGTTGTCAAGCTGCGTTCGCGGCCTCCCCGTCGCGCTCTCGCTCGCGCGGCCTCTAAACGAAAACCATCTGGCTCGTCAGTATATATACGTATATATATATATACATACACAGGGATCCACTTGCTTGTGCGCGCGCGAGATGCGATTATCTTAATAGCGCGAGCGGCTCTAATGAATAGCGAGATTCTTAGGCCTCTCTCGTCCCTACTCCTTTTCTTCTCTATCATCTCTCGCTCTTTTTCTGGCTTTACTCACTTATACATATACCTCTTGCGCGCTACTCCTGTCATTATATAAGGTTGTGTATGTGTATGTGTGTGTGCGCAGGTGCACCTACACCATACGGCGCGACTCGGATTTAATATCTCTTTCCCTGTTCTTCTGCAGCACAGAAAGAAAAGCCGCGCTGCAACAGCAGCAGCAGCAGCAGAAGTCGGAAGAGGAAAGAGAGACGGGGAGAATCAGAGGCGAGATGAAAGGAAGAAGCGAACGCCTCCGTGTCGTGACTTTACGTTCTTGCTGTTGCTGCTGCTGTTGCTGCCTTCTTCATCTTCTCGTTCTTCCTACGTTTGCAGGTCCGAGAATCGGTGGCACGAGCAGCTGGTTACCGGCGCGAGCAGGAAGAAAGCTAGAAAAGTAGACTCTCTGTCTTTCTCTGTTTATCACCCGCCGGCTGTAAAGTCGACTCTCAGAGATCTAGGACTATAAGCGCGCGCGCAGCTTGGCGAGGAAGCTTTTTTGCGGAGGGTGATATTATTATAATGCTCGCGATCTAACTGTGGTAGTATGTATACCTATGTGTATAGGCTCGTGCGAGTCGCGGGTATCCGGCGTAAATCAGCGTGAACTGGAATAAAACGTGTTGGACTTTTAACGATTCGTGTGTATGTGTATAGGCCTTTTTTTGTATTGATGCGTTTTCTCTGTGTTTAATGTTTTCTCCTGGTCTTTGTACGCAGAATGTTGAAGGAACTAACTTGCCAAACTTAATGACGAAGCTTAAAACTCGTATAGTTTTTCACAATGGGCTCTTGCTCCCAAGTATATAATAAATTAAAAATTCGCGGTTCTTAAATCTACGAACCAGCTGACCAATCACCTTCGCGCGTTATACAACCATAATTATACATTCGCGTATTAAATGCCTATAACAACAAAGTCCGTAACTTTTTTTAATTATATAGAATACAAGAAGACTATAATATAGCTTCTGGAAGATGAATAACTCGATGTAACTTTTATCCAACCTAGTTTACAAAATTAACGACCTCCTTTCACGATAACTGAAACATCTCAATTATAGCCTAAAAGGTACCCCTCCATAAAAGCGAACGTAGTTTATCGATAACTAGGTAAACGCGATATCAGCTGCTGTCGAGACCGTCATCCTCTACGAACACTACCTGTTATATAAATAATATAGGATATATTATACTGACAGAACTTTCCTCGAAAGTATTCCAACGACGTCGATATAGAATAAAAAAGCGTCTTCTCAGCGATAAGCAGCTCCGCGTGAGAAAAATGAAGGCGTGTATCATCTCGCCGCTGGTAAAAAGAAGTGGCCGCAGCCGCCTCGTCTATAATTGATAAATAGCACTCGAATGGAATCCAGTGTGTACAACTCAATCGAGCCGAGACGACATGTCGTGTCATTATCATCATCCTCCTGTCGTCAGTCTCATCTCTCTCCATCTCTCCATTATTTTATTCTTCCGGGTGTCGCGCGACACGCCATTCTTCGTCGAAGAAAATCACCCTTTGATGCTTCTTGTAACGACGACGGGACAGCGTATATTCTTTGCTCGATGATAGATTTCGCACTACGACGAGGTGTAAAGTCACGGTAAACCATATGGCGCCATCATCGCCAAGTATTTTATTTTTTCGGAGTGTATAGCTATATAGCCGCGCGGGTATATAATATAATATGCTGATCGCGCGCGACGAGCGCGCAGGTGACAAATTATGCAATGGCGCGGAGGTTGTATAATGATAATAAATAATAATCGAAAATCATTTTGAATAATGAGGAAACGGTGATTATATGCGCGGCTTGCGTATTGCCGTATTCTTATACCTATATTTGACTGATAGAAGGTTCGCTGTTATTTTTATGAAAAATACCATTTCCATTATATGTGCGCAATACTATTATTCATCAACGCAAGGATATCGCGGAAAATTTAATACCGCGATGACATTTCAATCTATAATGATATATATTTTGCATAACTTTCATTATGCATTATTTATGCAGTATATATACACGCGATGCGATATTTTTCGCTTCACTTATATAAATCAGCGCCGCTGATGCTGCTCCAGCGCATCGTATTCCCCCGCTTGTCTTTAACGAAGCTTATAATATACAAAAAAAAACGAAATCAATCCTCACAGCGAGTGCAGAGAGAGAAGGTTCAAGAAACCCGCTAACAGCCCACCGAATATAATAAATATATCTCAATTAATTAAGATCCACGCTGCTCTCAGCATGCATTACTTTTATCAATCTCCCGCGCACACATCCCGCTCTCTCTCTCTCTTTCTCTCTCTCCGGTAGAATTCCAACGAACTCTCGAAAAACTCTCGCGCGCATACACTTAACCGAGCCGTTGATAAATCAAGCTTTACGGGCGCCGCCTAATTTTACGGTGTCATTCGCAGCAGCCGTCGCCTCTTATCTCCACCGCGTATATAATGTATAAGTGTATACCTATACCTCTAAAAACGCGTCCGACGACGTGAGTACGGGATTTTTTTATATATACGCGCACCGATTAAAGGAGAAAGAGAGAGAGAGAAAGAGAGAGAGAAAAGGAAAAGAAGACACCGGTCGTGACAGCGGCGGCTTCCCACCTACTTCAGTAGGCGCGACGTCTCTCGCGCAGCTTCTTCCTTCCAGAGGCTTTCCGTGAAAATGCCGGTGATAAGCTATGTTTGTCTCGCGGCTTCTTCTGCACGTACTACAGCAACAGCAGCGAAATACTCAAGCCGCGCGCTCCGCTTTAGAATGTAAATAACGCCGATCAGGTATGTGAAGCTTCTTTTAATCGATCACGCCGAGAGATGCAGCCTAATTTGGCAGGAATACGCACCGCGAGACAAGACGAGACGCGCTTGTATAGTCTCGACTTTTTTTTTTTTTTTTGGTGCACACGCACCGACTTTCAGGATGGGCTTGTATATACGGCTCGCGAGATCGATTTGCATTTACGCGCGTGTTCGAGAGCGCATTTGGATTATGGGAAAAAGGCTCTGTGTGATGCATGTGCAGTGTGTGCTGATGCTATATATAATACGAATGCAGTCTTTAGCTTTTTTTGCTGCGCGCGGCGTGACGCATGAGAGAGCTATACAGCAGGTCGTCTAAAGCTAGAGCTTTGTTTGCTATGGGATGCGTTGTTGATGGATATTCATTGATTGAAGCACGTGTGCGTCGTTTGAAAGTACTTCGAGCTGGCTTGTGTGCAGTGTCTGTCTAAACTCGTCACATTTCTACTTATTTGGTATAAGTCTATACAGACACACCGTGACGAACTATACACGCATCATCCCTATTGTTTTATTTTTCGATTTCAATTAAAAGCGAATTCCTGAATCAGCCGCATATATCATCGGCTAAGGAAACTCGATATCTGCGGCGGGCGGGAATTTTATATAACGACAGCGAATATAATGGCCCTTTAATTTCGCGACTCTGCCTTTGCCAACTGATTAAGCAGTAAATTCTTCTGTATCCGCATAAAAAAGTCGGCTAAGCTCGTACGAGCGCGAAGACTATATACTCCCCGAAAACACCAACAACACGCCCACGGTTATTCTCGCGAATCGCCGAAAACGTATAAATTTTTCCGTCGTAAATAAAGCTTCGCGCTCGCATACGGTTAAATTTAAAGTAAGAGTATGGGGAGTATGTCGTAAAGAATTCACGCGTGATTCGCGAGGCATTAAAGTTAGCTTCTTCTTCTTTTTTTTTTACACTGAGTGTTGAGGATGAGGCCGAACTTTTGGTTCGCGATCCTATCCTCGATTTTTTATTGGCGATTTTCGTTGTGTAAAGTAATTAAGATTAACTGGATTCGAGCGCTGAACTTAATGAATGTCCATCGCTTTACACCAGTATACTCCTGATTTAATGAATAATGCGACGATAATAATAAACGCGTTTATTGTATACTTCCGCGAGATGAATCGTTAAATTTTTTTAATCATCACCACCAGCAGCAGCAGCAGCAGCACAACAGTAGCGCGATAATTTTTATGCCTTTACTGGCCATCAAGGCTATACCGCCGCAGCCTGAAAAAGTAAGAATAAATATAAACAATAATCGCGCCTATCGGACTGGCCCCGTATATATTGCACTTGTCAACTGATTATTTTTATATCTGGCTTTTTACTGGTTTTTAAAACGAATTTCGAATCCCGCAGTCGTTAAAGTATTAGTCTCTTACTTTTTGTAAAGAAAAAGATGTTGTAATTTTTATTACTATCAAGAGCAAAAAGTTGTTCGGCTTTGAATATCAAAAGAAAATGAACAAACAAAATCGTCATCCTCGTGCAAACTATACGAGATATCCATTTCAGCCATCGAAATCGCAGTTACACGTTTAAAGGATGTCGTTCACAATTGAAACGATCATCCAAGCATGAATTTTACGGCGAATCCTATAACACGCACACGATGTCATCGCGTGAAATTTCGCGAAGATCGGCAACGCGCGGCAGCGACTCGCAACGTATCCGAAGGATTTACTACGAAAGACGCGCGCGTGCTGGTTTTACGACTTCTGAATTATAGACGGGTTTTTAATGAGCTTGTTACCCCCGCCGCACGTATCACCCATATGTTTACAAGATCGTCGGCATGCGTATAGGTATACATATACAGACGAAGCAATAATTTTTATGTCGCTGCCTACTTTTTGCTGTGTAATTCTCTGCGCGCCTTGTGCGAGAGTCTTTAATTTCTCAATTTCTGCTGGATTCTTCTTTCGTAAAATGTAATCTTAGTAAACGAATAATCACCTATTCATTCGACAAACAAACAAACAAACATCGCAAGTGTACTTATACACGATGGCAAATATTGACGCTACCGATTCGAGAGTATAACATCGATGATCCCTACCGTTATTAGCAAAAAGCAAAGTCAATCGAACGCCGACAGCAGCAGCAGCAACAAATCGTTTTACGCACATACAAAACTACAGAAAGCCAATCATGTCCGATAAGATCAGCTCACTCGACGAAACATATATAAACTGCCGATCGAAATGTGTGTGTCTCGAAAAAAATAAAACAGATCCACACGAGCTTGTATATACCAGAGTAGCTGATGCTGCTGTTGCTACCTTGATAAATCCATCTCCGCTTTATCTCTCTCCTCTCCACCCACTCCATTAATATTCGCGCTGCAGCGAGGAGTAAAAATGCGTTTCCTCGAGACGAGGCGAAATTGCTACTGCAACGAGCGGGTGTGTCGTTCGCGTCCACCAGAAACTACCTGCTGAACCACTCTTCTACCGAGCTGTCCGCCTCGCGCGCGCGCGTCGTTGGCTCTCTCCCACGCCCGCAAGTGAATTTAAATTAAAATTAGCTCGCGAGAAATTGCCCTCGAGATTGAAGCTCAACTGCAGCAGAATTTGGTTGTGAGGTATATACACAGCTCTGTGTCCTTTTTACTTTGAGGGTTTCGAGCGTTGATGCTTCTTGTTCCCGCGTTGAAATCTCCTTTTGGAACTTTTGGTATATATGAGTTTCGTGATATATGGATTGAGAGAGTATGTAAGTTGGATTGTGTATTGATGAAATTATCTTGCGCAGCTTTCACTCTCTCTGACAGAAACGTGTGTCTGTGTGTTTTGATCCGGAGCCGCGAGGTGAGGTATGCGTATCTTTGAATTAAAAGTCCAAAGTTGTTTTGACTTTCAAATTTAATTTGTTACGCATATTTATTACTTCATCAGTACACTGTGAACTCGTTTTTCGCTTCTTTTTCTTCTTCTTCTTATTTCTGGCTCGACTGTTGTAAACAAAAACACACTGCCAACGACCAATAAATAACGCTTTTTAGTATAAATGTTGACTAAAAACAATTTTATACAAAAAAAAAAACTTGAAGAACAAATTTCAGCTCAATCACGATCCTTTCAAAAACCTATCATATCCAGTCCGCAATCTCTCGTATACGCGCAATATTCATGCCGCCGAGACGAACGCTCGTAATCACTCGGCTCCCGTCGCTCGCGAAAAACTACCACGCCCCCACTCGCGCCAATCTACTCTCTCTTTCTCTCTATATACTTCAGAGAGAAGTGCGTTCCAAGAACAACAAGATGCGCGCGAAGGGCCGAAAAAACGATTCCGCAATCACCGCGCCATGGGGTAATTGTAAAGAATTTATCGTAATTAAGCGCTCGGCTCTCTCTCCCTCTCTCTCTCTCGAAAGAGAGAGAAAGAGAAAGAGAGCTATATATATGTATACGATAGCGTGTCTGGCTCGTTATGCCGAGATTCGCTTCTATAGGTATATTATGTGCAGCTGCGGTAAAGGGCCGATCTCGTATACGTAGCGCGGCAGCCGAGGCACTTATACAATGTTCCTCTCGATCCGCGAGAAAAAGAAGAATATAACGATGGGGTATCTGTGTGTGTGAGTGTGTATGTGTTTTGAGCGCGCGTCTGAAAAGTTGGATAAAATCGCGCGCTTGTTTTGTACTGCTGCACGCCTGGACAACTTAATTAGCACTTTTATTATCCAGCTGTGATAAAAAATGCGTACCGATGATTTTTGGTCGATAAATACAGCGATCGAATCTATTTCAGTTCTAAAATCGTTTCACCAAAAAAAAATAGTGCAAAGTTGGTATTTTGCCCTGATAAATATTTATAACCTCTGTATAGCGTGTATTTATACATTAGAAAGCCGAAAATATCTCAGCTCTGATATAGAAGCTTATTGTTAATGCAAATACATGTAAACATCTACATCGCGAGCGACTCCTAAGCCGGCGCCCCCGCCTTTTTTTCATGCCGGCGAGCTCTTTCCCCTCTGTATACATATATACCTATACACACTTGCATTGAGAGCGGCTCTCTCGTTCGAGAGTCGCCAATTCATTAAGCTGTAATTGAGTTTTCAGCTCTCGCGATACACGGCCCGAGATACACACCTGCAGCAACGCAATAGAGCCGAAGAAGAGCGAGTGAGAGAGAGAGAGAGAGAGAAGAAGAAGAAGAAGAAGAAGCAGATACGCGCTCGGTTGAAAAAGTGCGAACGCGCGCGGGCAAAAGGAGCAGCGCGAATCGAACCGTCGAACACGATACAAAGGCCCGGGGACAAGGGACGCTCGAAAATAAAAAAGGGTATACACAAACGGAGAGAGAGAGAGAGAGAGAGAGAGATAGGGGGAGATGAGAATTAAGTGAAGGGGAATCAGTGTGATCGATGTCCTGCCGCCTGATTAACTAAAGTTTTAACAAGCAGAGGGAGAAGATAAAGGTCGCAGCGAGAGCGAGCGCCGCCTACGTCGTGTGTGCAGTGTGTATGTGTGTGTGTATCTGGGTTTCCTGGTCAATCAGCATAAATGCGATATGCTGATTTTTTTTTCTCTGACTCGAGAACCAACGCGGACAAAGAGCTATACGGGACAGGACGACGATATACAGGGAGAAAGTATACGTATATATGTAGAGAGAGTAGCCGAGAGGGATACGAGACGAGCTTTACAAGTCAATTGGCAGTTTCGAGGGAGAGACTATAAAGCTCGATCCTTCGGCGGTAGTGCGCGAGGTGATTTAAAAAAATAACAGCTGGGTGGCTTTTTCAAGAATGTGTCCGCGCGCGGCGGTTTTATTTACGTCTCTCGGCGATACGCGAGCGCGCGGCTTTCTCTTTGTCAAAGAAGCCTCTCGTTGAAACTCGTGCCTTGTTTGCGAAACTTAAATTCTCTTTTTCTACGAAATTTCACACGACGATAAATTAGTTCATCCTCCTCCTCCTCCACAAGTTCCATCAGTTCCCAAAGTCTATATACTCCGCAGAGCGTATAACCAAAAAAGGGGGAGTCATGGTCGATTGCGTGTCGCCCTTTCGTTGTGTATATATACATCTTGGGCTGCCTGTAAATGAATCATGAAGGCCTTTCGCTGCTCTCTCTCTCTCTCTCTCTCTCTCTCGCTCGTCTTTTAATTAACGGTGCGCCGGACATCGGTAACGAACGATCGCGATTTACATCGAGTGCGCGGCGGGATATGTTGATCAATATAAAGGAGAATCGATTGTGCTGGAATATGTATAGGGGTTTTCATATAATAATGATTAAATTAAGTAAACTTTTACTATTATTTAAAAAAAATTTTCCGTTTATCGATCGAGTTTGCAGGAACGATTTTATTCTCTCCTTATAACGAAAGCTTCACTTTCGACTAATGCAAGCAATATTTCGAAGAAACCAGTTATTCACTTTGAAGTTGAACACGCGGGAGGGAATTTCTACCGAGATTAGCTTTAAAGACATACTTCTCCGCAGCTGCGCTATAAATGAATCAAGAAACACCGTATCAATTTAATAATTTAGCATATGTATCCAAAATAGATATCAAAACGTACGCACGCTGTAGGGATAACCAAGTATACACGAGAGCTCGCGTCCTTCCAGATTATATACCCGAACTATTCAGGAATTAAACGTATCTACTTATATTTTATCCCCCGAAGTCTCGAGCCACTAATGATGCCGGCATATTACGCTCTACCCACACGCACTATCTATACCAAGAGAAATTCGAATTGAAGAAAAATCGTTGGTATATCTAAAAGCTCTACAGCTATCTTACCTCTCAGCATTTTAATAAACGTGGGAACGTCATCAGAAACAGAAAAGCCACAAAGTACATATATATGCGCGCATTAATAACCAGTCTCTTTACATCAGTGTATAGACCACAAAAAAAAGAGGGCAAAATCCACCTGTTGATGAAACCCCGCACATATTTATAAAACGATAGCATCTCCTCTCTCTGTTGAAACAGAACAGCAAGAGTCTCCGAAATTTTTTTTCTCCCTCTCTCCGTGCGCTTTCCCATTAATTCATCGATGTTACCTCCTATACACTCGTATTATACGCCTCGTCCGTCGTTTTTTTCTCCTCGCTCGAATCGTAAACGAAAATTCGCGCTCCTTTTTCCCCCTCGAGGGCTCGCCGAAAAATCATAAAAGTATAATGCGATCGAGGGAATATCGCGCGCTCATAGTCTTTCTCCGCTTCTGCTGCTGCTGCAGCTTCTTCTCTTTTTTCGCGAGTCGGCCTCGACGCCAGCGTTATAAAAATCGGGCGCAGGCGCTTTTTGCGCGGAAGCCCGAATATAATTATTTCGCGCAAGGGCGTAGGATTTTTTATATATATATATACACACCGTGAGAGAGAGACAGCGCCGCCGGTGGACCTGGAAGCGGTTGCGCTCGTTGTTACATGCCCGACGGGTATGAAATTTAATTTCACTTCGCCGAAAGATAATGCAACCCTCGCTCTTTCGCTTATATTGTATACTGAAGCTTTTTCTTTTGAGGCGGTTTTCATGATACCCAACTATATACATGTTGAGTTTGTATTACTATTTCAGATTGTTATATACATTATTGCGTGAGTAATCAGGATATTGCGGTACTGTTACAACTCGAAAAGATTCTCATTTATTTCGCAGGCAATTATACGTTTTATCATTGACCGATCAATCAATTTTGCTGAATATTCAATTTAAAAAAAAAAGAAGGCCAAAAATAAAATACCGCACGCTTCAGCCGTCCCAGTAATATGACTTCACTGATAAATCGCTTTATTAAAAACTGCCAGTATAAACTTCCTCGACATTCATCACATCGCAGCATCCTCAGTTCAACCGAAGACCGCAGGCTCCGAATCGATGTTAACCTATACCGGACTCCTGCAGAAGGAAACCGGACGTTGTATATACCTTCGCATAATCTTCCGAAGAGCTATATACATGCCTTGTTCCTTCTTTTTTCCACGTCCCGTATCTCCTTCGCGAAGTATACTTCGGCTGCAGCTATAACGGTATACACTGACTCTCGCTGTGTATATATACCGAGAGAGAGGCGAGAATCGCACCCGCTTTTTTTTTATCTCTTCTCTCCCTTTGTCTGAAAATTCTGCAATCGAGCGAGACGAACATCTCTGGCTGTATTATACTATGCCGAAAAAAATTAAGAAGGGAAAATGACCGCGGGAGTATAACTTTGCGAAGCTTTTAGCGGGGCCGGAAAAAAAAGTACGACTCTAAAACGTTGATGCTGATTGAGCTTCGACTTTATGACCTCCGGCGCGATTGCTTCGCTTTGTTTTCGATAGTTAGTCTTCGGTGCGTGTTCTTATGGTAATTTTTGGTGCAAATTTTTTTCGAACTGTAAATTAGATGAGTAAGTTCGAGAAAATTATATACATTATATGTATATGTACGCAGCAATTTAGTTTCGGCTTGTGTATCTTTAATTGTTGGAACAATTTTTTACTCTATCGATTTTGCAAATTTTATGGCAATTTTTTATTTATATTCACAAAGTGTCCTATTTTCGTTTTCGCGACAAGCTGCAAAAATAAATTCAATCTATAAAAAGTAAAGTTACAGCAAAAAGTTCAAATTTCGAGTGCACTGACAAAAAATTGGTATTTATTAAGCTATCCAAGTAGCTGATGTATTATAAAGTAAATAGTCTTGGACTACAACCTTTCCCCTACCGTTTCATCTTTCCGGCTATCTCCGGCCAGCGGCGATAGGTGGCAACTGGGGTCATCTAATGCTAAATCAGACTTGTTGGGCCTGATTATTGGGCCGCTCATGCTATAACTGCTCTTGGCTGTATATTTTTTTTATAATAATTGAATTGCGTAATTGATTTCGAATTGAAAAGTTTATAAGTGATTTTGAATACAATACCTATTTTTCAAATTTTGTTTTCACAGTCATATTTGAAAACTAATATACCTAATAGAGAACTAATCTTTTGCATCACGCATACTTCTTCTGTGATTGTGAAAGAATATTTGAAGTTCAATCTATACCTCAAGTGATGCACCCTTTAACTTTGTTTCCGACACTTGTGAGTATTATGCTATACGGCT
>UCQR01100756.1:0-10923 GCA_900474235.1 Cecidostiba semifascia | reverse complement strand
CGACATATGCACTTTCGATGAAACAACAACAACAACAACACCAAATTATATTCGAAAGCCGTTAATAAAACGCTAAAAAAAATGAGCGTTAAATTACAGAACCAGTGCATATATACACATCTCCTTCTCGCAAAAAGGAAGAAGCCTTACCTACTGCACGTCCTTTGCGCCATAAGTGTTGACCTTCTCTCGGTCGAGTCTGCTGCATCGTCAGAAACGGCTTTGGACCACCCAACAACATCACTGCTGCAGCATATAACCCTTATATATACCGGCCCATAGGTATATATACCTATACACACCGCGCGCAGGAGAACTGATGCCCGGGAATAATTAAAGCCGACACGGAGTAAAAGTATGTGCACCACCGCCGTGTATACATATATATATATAGGATTATATATATATACACAACACAGAGCCTTGGCGAAACACGTTAATATACCTGCAGTCGCGGCATGTGGATGAAGTAATCGAGATGAAAATATATGTATACATAGTACTTTATTATATATTTAGGCGTCTTTTTGCAGTGCATCAGACGATCTCGACGTGCTATCGATACCTGCTATATATACAAGAGAGCGCGTATATACCACATGAATCGGCGCCGACGTGTTGTTTGTTTATAATACATACTGCAGCAGCCGATTTCTCGCGTATTAATCGCGAAAAGTGCGTCTTTTATTACCATCGCTCTCTCTCTCTCTCTCTCTCTCTCTCTCTCGAAAATATAAAAAGGCTTACAATACATAATCTTTTGCGTAATATATATCTGCGCGGATTTCTCAAAGCGTAGGAATTTAATCGCGCGGGCGAAAAATTTAAAAATATTCCACTTATAAGGTGAGCGATAAGATATAAAACTCTCTCTCTGCTCTCTCGCGAAACTATCGAGTATAACAAGTATATAGATGACGAGTACCTATACATAATGTAACAAAAAAAAAACACCGATCCCGTTTTCCTTAAAAAATTTATAACAATAATAAAAGGGTCGCCGCGTCAGTCGCACTTAAATATCTATATATATACAGTATATACACACATCGCGCCCTACCTTCGATATTCCAAGAAGCTTTTGTCACCGCAAACACACACGCAAGCTCCTCACTACTGTCTTGAATGAAAGTCGCGTCGCTCGCGAGCTTGCAATTAAAGTGAGTCATATGACACACGTGAATGAGTTATAGTAAAAGAAGAAGCTTCACACTCCAGGTTAATAATCAGCGAAAGGAAAAAAAAGGCTATATAGGAAGAAGGAGTCGCGTGTATTATATACAGCGCTTGGCGCTTCGAGCGCAAGAGGGCGGGAGAGAAAGAGAGAGAGAGAGAGAGAGTACACCAGCCGGTGTATATACACTCGCGGACGATGCGTCCGAGCAAACAGTCGACACGCGGCACTCGTAGAGCGCGTTCATCCTCTCTCTCTCTCTCTCTTTCTCTATACACTTACCGGTCAATGCAAGAAGCTACTGTATAACGATTACACTTGTTGTTTCTTTTTTTTTTTCACTCAAAGACGTGAGACGATGAGTCGTCAGTGTGTGTCGTATTATAGAGAGTGTGAGATCCGCGGTATGTGATCGCGATGAACCGAAAGCTGCATTATCATCAACGCTAAGCAAGCTATAAGAGAGGCAGATCGGTAAAGATCGGCCGGTGATCGGCTATGGGCTGCAAGGAGTTGCAGCACGAGACTCGTCAGCAGCAGCAGCAGCAGCAGCAGATCCCAAGTTTGGCCGAGTTGCCGGTACCACTGCTAGTCATTCTACTTCTCATACTCATGCTTGCCGATACTGCGGAATCGGCAATGATAGCTGCACCGACGGACGACGAGATCGTTAATAGCGGTGTCGCCGACATCAGGTCCAGCATCGTCGAGGCACTTGGATTGCAGAGGATACCTGATCCCAGCAAAGTTAGTATATTATGCTCTGTTGTATACCGATTTTTTTATGAAATTTTTGTTATACAATGCCGGTTACAGATGAAGATAATTGATGACTCGATCGGGCCGAAAAATACACGATATTGCTAAACTCTCGTCACCCGCATACTTTGTTAATACACTCATCGGCCTACTGTGTCTGTCTTATCTGCGCTACTGCTGCAACAAGCCGATCGTCTCCGGCGATTATTATATTATACGATCGCGCGCGGTGGCAATAAATCAAAAGTCGTCGAGAAATCGCGCCGGTTGTTTACTTATATTATTATACATATGCGATTTTTTTTTTTTCGCCACAAGCGAAGCGACGTATGTGTTTTGTCATTTTTGAAAAATAGAAAGTTTAGCGCTCCGCGGTGTGTCGTCGTAAAACAGCAAAGAGAACAATGTCTATCTCTATATAGTATATACAAAACGAGTAAATTTGTAGACACACAGTCGAACGAGAAGCCCCACAGCCGGCGGCGTCTGTCTGTATATATATCATCAATAACGACCCGCTGCACTGATTGCATATATGCGGTCCGAAAAGCCTATATAACACACACACACCTGTATATAATATATGATACACGCGGCCGGTCTAGTCCTTATAACTCATTCGAAATACAAATATTAGCGAGAGAGAACGAAGAGGAGGAGGAGGAGGTATCATCGACGAGAGAGTCTTTCTTATTATCTATTAAAATTCCTCTCTCGTTCATGTGGGAGGAGACTTTCATTCAAGATTCTATACATGTATCCCGGCTGCTGCAGTCGAGATCGAAGGATTTTTTGCTAATCTGTATCTATAATGGCGCTCCGGTTCGCTCTCTCTCTTTCTCTCGTATACACATAATATATAGTGGAAGCACACGACCGCGTGTTTATAGGCTCATTTTTTAATCCCAATTCGCTCTCTCTCTCTCTCTCTCTCTCTCTCTCGTCGTTTCTGATAATGAGACGCCTCTCTCTTTCTACTGCTTCCCTATTATACATTAACGTATAAAAGCTTACACAACGATTTCCTCTCTAAATAGAATACAGATATAATTATAAGAAAGAAAAAAAATAACGAGAATTCGTCCAGCAGTAGTAGCTAATGAATTCCAGCAGTAGCACTTGTACATTTCGCGCTTAGCCAAAGAGCCATAGAGAAAAAAAAAAGCTCGACGATAATACAGTATATAGAGACACACACACACACTCCGAGAATATAAAGCCCTGCAGCACATGGCCATCCGACATGCGACAGTATACATATACACACATTCCATTGGTCATACACATCAGAGCTCGCGAGGGAAGTTGAAAGAAAAAAAGAAAAAAGTTGGCTTTAAACACACACACATGTATACGTGTCTGCGATTGACCCGAGAAAGAGAGAGAGAAAAAGAGTATATATAGTGGACGGTTGGTTCATTGGCATTGCGGAAGGGGCGCAAGTCTGCGGATCTTGATAACGAAAACGCGTATGTGTATATACGGTGTATATATATATATATATAAGAAGCCCTGCACGAGCTTTCCTCCCCCCTGATATACATGCAGTGGATGAGAGTATATGTTGTATAGTAGTGGTCAGCCTTTTCAGCTATATGTTCTTTGTGCTGTTTTGCGGACACGCAAGTTTATAATCTCTCTGCTACTGCTGCTGCTTCGCTGTCTGGATTACAAGCTTGTATGTGTTTTGGATTTTCTCTCTGATCCGAGAGAGTTGTGGAATTGAGGAGAGAAAAAGAAATGATCGATCGATGTATCGGTATATGCATGTGTATGTAACCGTTAGATTTCGACGTCGGGATCATGTGTGTGTGTGTATATAATGAGGTAAAGCTCGTGATATAGTAATATACCGGTATAGTCGAGATGACAAGAGTGAATGTGGGTGAGATTCGAAAGAAATTAAGCGAAAAGTATAACAAACGAAGAAGAGAGAGATGAGCGGGACTTGCACATATACATATATATGGCAGCAACAGGTGTCAGTTCTTGCGCGCACGCGGTCGAAAGCTATATATCTGTATTATACATGTATATCAAGCTTCATTTTCATCGCTTCTTTTTCGTATGAATTATAAAAGTATCGACAGATATAATCCCTCATCTTCTGCATTTATCCGCAGAGTCGACCTTATACGTATATATACCTATATATTCATTTCGCAAACTGTGTATAATAGAGCCATAACGCGGAAAAATGCTGACGCGTTTTGTGTATATATATGCGTGAATTTCGCGATATTACACCGTTTTATGCGCTTCGGAGTGACGCAAAAAACGGTGATGTCTAATATATAAGTAGCTTGTGAAATAGCGGTAAATCATTTTCTTACGATCATTATACACTCGCTTGACGTGAAAATTGAAAATTCACACTGTCATATATATACGCGTCTCTCCACGTCGTTTTTTAATGACTCGTAAAAATAAAATTATATCTTGGACAGCTTAGGCGAAAGTATAACACATCAGGATTAAAAAAAAAAAAAAAAAAAATTAAGGCTGCATTCCAGACTGCATCTTTACGATACACACCGCGCCGTCGACAAACAAAAAAAAAAGACAAATATATAGGTACAAGCGCCCCCGCGGCGACTTGCCAGAATAGCCGGTAATAAAAATCGGGGTCGAAAAATAATATATAATCGGGTGTGTGGTGTCCGCGAATTTATGAGTCTCGTTGAAATCTCAACGAGATGATGTCTTCATGATAATATTTTCACGAAAAAGAAGAAGAAGAAACGTGTGTGTAACAGGATCGTCGCGTGTGTATGGAATATTTAATAAAAAAAACAGAAAAAAAACAAGCGTAGAAGACAAGAAACGGAAGCAGCCCAGAACGAGAGAAAATAGGCCTGTTTAGGCGTCGAAAAGAAGGGAAAAAAAATACACACACACACATAGAGACTCGCGCGACACTACGCGACAATGAGGAAAGAGAACCGGCGTGAATTTCAAAAGGGATATACATATATACATATATATATACACTATACGATAATAAGCGCGGAGGAAGATCAGAGTGTAATACACAAGTCGAGGCGTCAAAAAGTCCCCACACTATATATATATACATATATATACACGCTCGTTGCATTTCTATACGCTCGTCGTAGTCGTAGTCGACTCTTTTTATTATCAGCGCCCCGTTGTCGCTCCTTCATTTTTTTTTTTCGTATATAATACACGAGCGATGCATTATGCGCCAGAGAGTAGAGAGGAGAGACACACACACAGTGTGGACTGCATCAGTCACACAAGAGGCCGCTGCACTCATTCTCTCGACTGTCTGGCGTGTATACACGACTCGTTGCATAATTAAAGTACATAATAGTGGAAAGAGCATTCTTCTCTCTCTCTCTCTCTCTCTGATGTGTGTGTGCATATACGTTTTTTGCCGGCAACATAAGCCATCAGACGACTGAAGGAAAATTACTCGCGCCCTTTTGCCTCTCATCTCGACACCTCGTGTGTCTGGTGTATATTACTTATATGTGCATAATATAGCTCTATCGTGATTAATATATATGTATATATTTTCGAGGCTGTGAAGAGTCGCGATTAGACTGCTCTGAGAGAGAGAGAGAGAGAGACAAGATCAGCGGGAGTCGAGCTGTTATACGCTGGAATGCCGTTGAGGAATGCCAGACTATATACTGTTTTTCTTGTAGGATCATTCCTGCGGCTTTTTGGAATTCACTGCAGCAACTTTCACTATATATATATATATATATACAGATACACACAGCTTTCATCGAGAGTCTCTATATATACACTGTATACTGCTGCAGCAGCAGGTGAAACAGGTGTTATACATTATAGTGTCGTATATATCTCGCTTCAACGATGAATCAGTATCTTATAGATGTGACTCACAACTCTGCGGATTATAAATATATATGTATACGCGTAGATTCGGGAAGCACAACCGTAATAAGTGAATGAAATCACGTCTGCGATCGATTTCTCTCTCTCTCTCTTCAAAGCGTCGTATATATATATATTAGGTGTGTATCTCTTCGCGGCCTCGAGCATCAGTATAGCCTCGCTCACGACCTCAGCAGCTGCTACTACTGCTGCACGAAACTGGATATATGTATATGTATATAATTACACGCAGAGGCTCATTATGATCCAGTCGATCGACATATATATACGCGGCCATTCACTCTCTATGTGTGTGTGTGTGTGTGTGTGTTTTATTGGATTTTCATATATATTAGGATTATCCGGTATATATACGCGTGGAAATCTTGAGTGATATATCCTTATTTATCGATGACATTCGTCATTGTAAAACAGTCAACGCGACACGGAATGATGCCATTAATTTGAAGTTGGTAGAGTGTGTGTGTGTTCGACTTTGGTTATTTATGAGGTGTATATCGGTGTATAATATATTAGGGATAGCGCAGGAGATAGAATTTGGATCTTTGACGACGCAATGTGTGTCTTGCGGCTTTCGAATTTAGTAAGAGAAAGAAAAAAAAGAAAGGAAAAAGAAAAGATGTATATTGGCTGTGTGTTGAGAAAGACGGGAAATTTTTCTTACTGAAGTAAAGTTTGCGAGAAATTGTATCGAGAAGAATTCATGCAGATATTTTTAACAAGTGTGATAAGATTTTCAAAAAAATGTCCCCCTCCTTCGTATATATTTCACCGCAATTTAATTAACACACACACACACATACACAAGATTTTACGTCTCAAAACAAGATAATTGTAAAGGAGAGACTTTCTCTCTGATGATGACGGTCGGAAAGTCGTGTAATTAAATTTCGGATAAGTATCTCTTGTGTTAATACAGTTTGCATGTGTGTGTATACTGTTAAAACGCTCAAAGCCTCCCACACATAAGATCTCATTAACTCATCGAGCGCAGCGATGCGACGAGTGTGTGTGCTTCAAAGCAAACATGAAAAAGTCCCGCGGATAATGGAAAGGGGTAAGAGAGAGAGAGAGAGAAAAAGCTTGAAACATAAGAGGAAGAAGAAGAAGAAGAAGAAGGGAATGTAAGGAAGAGAGGTAAATATGAGTAATGAGTCTTTGCGGATTACACGGAGCCGCTCTCTCTCGGTTATAAACACGCTGAAAGGTTATTTCTTCATCTGTAGACACTTGGATGATGTACATTATAATTGCTCGTATCATTTTTCCGCGCTCTCCCACAACAAATAACATTTTCGATCTCTCTTTCTCTCGTAGTATATACATATACACGTAGATATAGCCATTAGATGCATTATTATTATGCAGTGTGACAAAAGCTGCACATTAGAATTTATTTGGGTCAAGCCTGATGTCTTTGGAAAACAAGGAGCTCCTTATATCCTCCGTTTCTCGTATACATGTCGCATTTATAATACACGCACAATACGCTAAGAAAGAAGAAGAAGAAGAAGTGTCTAGTCATCATCATCATAAGCGCCTCGAAACTTTCAAAACTTGTCGTCACCTATAATACTCCTACGCAATCTATAAATCCTGTGTATATACACATACATACACGATTTCCCAAACGACGACGATCCTGATGGTGTGTCGAAAAATCGTAATATAAAACAACTGCATAACATGTATAAACTCTTCCACGAAATTCTCGCAAGATTCACACCTCTAATTTCACATAATGATGATACTCGCAAAGACGACGGCTTTTTTTTTTTTAAAGAAGAATTTAGGCCAAGGTGCCGATAGTTTGCTTTAATCTCTTAGAGAGTCTATATACGAGCCGCGCGGGATTCTTCGCACATTCTTGCGCGCGCGCGCATATGATGGGCTTATCGAGCACGCGATCCACGACAAACGTGTGAACGTTATAATAACTCGCTTGATGATTCTCTTCCGTGGTATTATACGAATGACCAGCTCGAAATCCGCTCACCTATACGCGCTGTGTTTCTTGATTGTCATATTTCTTTTTTTTTTTTTTTTATGTTATAATTGATTCGCGCGTGAAAGTTTATCTCTATTATATACACACATCAGCTGTGATCTCTCTGAGACGCGGTGACGTCACAGCGGCCGTCGTATAATGTTATACTGCTGACCCCCCTCAACTTTCACCGTACATATTTATGCAGATATATATACCGGCGCATATAATTATATTTTTGGAATATAATAATATAATATATGTCGTTATTATAATGGCGACCGCAGAGTTAAAAATATCTGCGGTGGATTTTCAAATGCATAGTATACTGGAAGCCGCATATTTCGCTTACCGCAGGTGTGAATCTTGTTTCACGTATGTGTGTATGAGATAAACATTAAATGATTTGAAGGAAAAAGCGTAGAATACAATAATTCGCATATCGTTCCTTCCAGTATACACATCCAAGGAAACATGAGAAAAGGGCGCAACGTCCCGTCAAACTTTATAAATGAAAAAGATCGCAAGAGATAGATATACACGTATATATATATAATCCGGAAGTCGTGCGAATTGGCTGCTTCTCTCTAGTGACTCATCTATGCGCGCATCACGCACGTCGCGGCTAATAATAATGACCATATACTCGTGTGCGTTGTAAACGGCGCTTAGCCACTTCGCCGAATTGATTAGGCCACTTCTCTCTATAGAGTTTTACCCTGTACATATACGCGTATATGTCGAGCTTTTAATGAGAAAAAGTACAAACTTCTCTCTCTCTCTCTCTCTCTCTCTCTCTCGCTCATCGTTATTCTTATATATAGTATAGTAAATACAGAGGTGAGCGACAGGAGCTCCAAGAAAAATCTCTGTCACCCGATTGAATTTTATTAATTGCCTGCATCGCAATGTATAACCTATTTTTATATAATAATATACGAAGCCGTACTATTATGCTATTCCAAGTAGTTTCTGCACAATTGAATGATAAACTTTTCAATGGAAATATGGTACACAGAAGCGGGCCGCAAAATCTACATATAAATGCACCAAGCGAAATAATGTTTTTAAGATTATACTTATGATGCGGTACGATGATGTGTTTTTATTTAAAATCGCCGATGATAGATGTGTGCTTCTTTTTCACCTGATGTTCCCGCGCGTAATTCGGAGATTCGACGAGATATTTTTTTCTCGATATAATCATAAAGGTTTTTCCAAACAACGCGCCGGGATTATCCCGAGAGAATATAAGCGCATAATTCAAAGGACAAACAATCGATCATACACACACGGATTTAATACTCTCCGTTATAATACACATACACACAAGCGATGCATAATACATCGAACGATACATCCTGATCTTTCTTATACACACTACAAAAAAAAAGTACACTCTCTCATTAGCATTGCAAACCAGCATCAGTTCTCAGATATTTAAATATACAAACGTACAAAATAAATAATATCCCAAAAAATTAGCCAGAAAAAAAATAACTCGATATTCAGCTGTGATGCAGGAGACGACGTATAGACTTTTGCGCGTAGCAAACACACACACACACATATTACAGCGTCAATCATCGGCGGCAGTAGCTCGACCTGAATAAGCGCGTTGCTAAATCGTGTCGTAAGCTCTCTCGTGTGTCGTCTATAGCTTCGCCGTGTGTGCTGTGTATTACTGCAGCATTTAATAAGTTAACCGCGAGGGCGCGGATGATTATGAATTTACGATGCTACACTATTATTGTATACAAAGTTTTGTACAAAAGCGCGCGCGCAGTCGATAATGCGAGAGGCGGAAAAACAAAAACGGCTGCAAAGTCCGACCTCTAATATATATATGACAGTTTTATATTGTTGTACGAAGCTTTTCTCGGAGTCGAGTGTACTGAAGCCGGTGTATAATATGTGTATGTGTGTATATGTATGTATATACATCGTCACAAGTGCACTCGACCGGCGACGACAAAACCAGACGTCAAGAGATAACACACTTGAATACTCCGCCACGTGTGTGTGTGTGTGTGTGTGTGTGTGTGTAAGAATGTATATACATATATGCGAGCACCGTTGATAAGCTCCTTTGAAAAGCGCGCCGCGAAAGTCGCTATGTACATGCGCTTTTGAAGAAAGAGCTGTGGCCTAATGCGCGCGTGTGTGTGTGTATATATATTTTAAACGGCTTTAATTCGATTTCATTCGTTCAATATGATACAGTACATTTAAATTGCCGACGCACTCAAACGAATGACCGCCTATTATATACGTGTATACATACGGGTTAAATATCTTGTATATGCGCGAAGAAGAATACATAAGTGTCATTGACTCGCGCGTTCATTCGATTGCGCTTTTTCATCGACAAAATTCCCTCTCTCAAATGCGGGCGTCTCTTATATTAGTTATCGTTATAATCGAATAAAAAACGTCACAATCATGTACATAATATTTCATTCGCGAGAGAGAAAATAAAAGGACTATACACTCGACTATATACTGTATAACATCTCCCTCGTCCTGTCACAGAATCTCCATCCCTTTGACAGAGTCCTTTTTTTTCGCCCCTCGCGCACTTAGACTCTTCATCTTTTGTCTCGATCCTGTCGGCGTCGGCGACGCTCTCTCGAGTGCAATCACACACGGCAAATATAGCAGTAGCTTTTAATTTTCAAGTCCGCGCGCGCCGAACCTTTATTCTTTATTTCTTTTTTTTTTCAAGAAGAAGAAATTAGTTTCGAATATGGGACACTGCGCGCGCGGCCGCGGCCGTAAAAGCTCTCACACAGCATCACGCGTATAAGTGCAAAGTGCACGCTCTCTCTCTCGGCTAATAATCGGCAATTTATTTTTTTTTCTCTCTCTCTTCTTCACAGGCGAACGTAAGTCAAGCTGAGTACGAGCGGGCGCACAGGGAGTACCTGACGAGGTTACGCCGCTCGGCCGAAGGAGACGCCCGGCAAAGGAGGCTTTTTACAATGTACGCCACGGGTAAGTGGATTCCCATCGCTATAATTGCGTTTAACTCTCTCTCTCTCTCTCTCTCTCTCTCTCTCTCTCTCTCTCTCTCTCTCTCTCTCTCTCTCTCTCTCTCTCTCTCTCTCTCTCTCTC
>UCQR01100753.1:0-14891 GCA_900474235.1 Cecidostiba semifascia | reverse complement strand
TCTCTCTCGCTTTTCTCGTTCTCGCGATTTGGTGCCGAAATTTCTTCCGTTTTTTATCACGCGCCCTCGAGGCTTTGTGTCGTTTCAAAAGTTTTACAACTCTCATTCTACCTTTATACTAAACAAAAACAAGTCGTTTCTTTCGTATATTGTTGTTTTCCGCCGGTGCACAGCTGTATACGAGAATCAAATCTGACTTTTCGATGGAAAAGTATATATTATACCTATAATATCCGAAATAATACATCATGATACCGGCTTTCAATTTCGCGAAAGTTTATTCCCCTCTCTGTCATTTTGCCAGAACATTACGTGCGGTAGCAGCAGAACCACTATACGAGACAATCCAAAATGAAAGAAAAGAAAAGAAGGCGCATCTTAAAAAAGCCTATATATCGAATGGCGCATCGAAGCCGAACAATATCTCGTCGCCGCGCGCGCAGCTTTTCCACTCTTGTATACCTCTATACTTTCTCTCTCCACTATATACGCCGATTGCTCTCGACTTCTTATACTCTCCCACACACAGACAGAGAAGACAGTGAACTTTTAGGTTATGTTTCCGCGGTCGAGCATAAAAACCTCCTCTCGGTACCTATATACATAGCACCAGCAGTAGCAGCAGAGGGTATTTTAGGGAAAAATAAGCCGGTGTGTGTGTATGCGTATGGAGGCAAAGTCGATAAAGAAAAGGGAGTAGTATAGAGGAAACGGCTGCATATAAAATCCCATCTCGAACGAGTCGGCTTTCTCATCCGGAATTTTATTGTATGCAGGAAAGCTGATGCCCACACGTGTGCGCCTCGCTCTTTTTCTCATTACTATTTCCTTATCTCTGCGCGCTCTATAGGGGGATGAGGATCTGCGATAGATATACTGCAGCGCCGAGTCCTCGAGTTATTATATATACGATAAATTGACCAACGAAATTATTCATTCTTCCTGCGCTCACCTGTTATACTATATATAGACATATACAGCAGCAGCGTGTGAGGATCGTCGAAGGCTGACTCGTACCACTTAACTCACGGACGAGCCGCCGCCCGGCGCGGAACAAAGTTAGCCGGACACAATCCGAGCGCTGCGCGAGCGAGAAAGAGTATTAGAGACTGCGGCTGCAAAAAATTGAATTAAACGTGTGCTTCGCGTGTATAATTGGCGCGGAAAGTTTGCCACAGTGTAGAGAGGAGAGCAGAGCTTTGCTTGAATCAACAGACGAGTTTTTCCAGCGAGTTATATGTACCTATATAATACGTATACGAGAGAGAGAAAATTTCGTGTCCTCTCGCTGCGACCGTGTCCGTGCTAATGCTGGAAAATTCGGGGAACTGCACGAGTGAAATCTTAGGTTTCATGCCAGGAGCCCCGATTAAATTATACGGAGAGTAAGTAACTCAATTTTTTTTAAACTTGTCGGTCAATTTACCCCCTCTTTGAAAACTTTATTATATAATATACTATAATACTTCGTATTATGAGTATATTAGGCTTACGTGTGTACGAAATCAAAAGCAAAGGAGGATATTGATCCCCGCAATCATCCAAAGTTAAAAAAAAGATATATCCTCAACACACACACACACAAAGCAGCAGCCAATATGAATGAATTAATCAGCGAAAAGCTGCCACGAGTGTCACACCGCTCGCGAAATTCACACTATCCTGGACAGCTTTTGCGTTAAATCGAAAATTACGCGCTGCTGTGCAGCTAGAACGCGCGGTTAACCTCGTTTCACCTCTGCCTCTCTCAGCACTCGTATATTTGTAGGAAGCCCGCTGCTCGAGTACCAGTCCTTCAAACTGCGTCCAGAAGCTCTAACGCTATACTCTGCCTCTCGCAAAAACATTGACGTTGCGCGCGCGCGCGCGCTCTGCGCTACTCGCTTCGGAAAAGGCAGCGAGGCGGTGCTTCAAACGGCACTACACGTCGCTATGTGCATAAGTGTCAAGTGTCCGCTGCTCTGAGCGGCGGCGGCCGGTGCAGCTGCGGTTTAGAAAGGGTCAGCTCTCTGTGCGCGAGGGAATTTTTTTTTTTTTTTTTTAATTATACACGCGTTGCGTGCGCGCGATCCTCGAGCTCGATTCGGTAATTTGCGCGCGCTGCGGGAAAAATTACTTGCGCAACTGTATACATCACACTTTTAACGTGTGTCTGTGTGTGTGTACGAGTTGAAAGAAAACGGCTTGATGTTTTAGTGCGGTTGGTCTCGTTAGAGAATTCGCTAGCCGCGGGTTTTAACTGTGGAAGTGTTTTCGAGATAGAGTTATATGATCCGAGTGTATAGGTATGTACACGAGGTTCGTACGAAAGGATCAGGTGTTATTAAGCTAATTGATGAATGTCTTTTGCTCTTTCTTCGAAGCAGTAGCTGGAAAATGATTTCTCGTATATTTATAGCGATAATTATATTATAAGAGAGAAGATTAACGACGAGAGAGAGAGAACGTGTTTATACTTGAAAGTTTGATGCGAAAATAGCGAAAATTCAGAAAAAAGTATACAGGTGCGTGTTTTCGCCTCGGCGCGGTAACTAAGGGTTCCGTATAATCGAATCGCGAGTAATGCGCACGGCAAAGCAAGAGAGAGAGGGAGTTTGGATTCGATTTTTGAGGTAATGCTGCTACACGCTCGAAAAAGTTTTCTTATTTATACTCGCTCGCCCACGCTCGCCCTGTGTCTGTGTATATATACCCTGTGTGTGTTTGGTTTCTTATATTCAAATCTGGACAGGGCTGGCATTATTCAGGGAGTGAGCTATAACGCAATTCGACACGGTATATTACTTTTGTGTATAAACTGCTTGTCTTAGCTTGTATTTTTTTAGTACGGCTATCGACAAAAAATATCTTTTTCCTTGGAATAAACATCGCCAATGTAGCGAAAAGCCCCGAATTCCATCAATATAACTCGAACTCGACAGAGCCGCATCACATCCTCTCGAAAAATCCAATGAAAAGCTCGTTGAGACACACTATGCGCCGCGCGCGCACCTGAGCAGTGCTGCATACTTCTCCAACTCGCCGGGTATACCCTATCGGCGTTCGCCCTCCCGATCAAAGCCCGCTCTTTCAGAGGCTGCTACGACACCGCTCTGCAGCTGCTGCAGTCCCAATCTCACGGCTCTTTGACGTTTAAGCGTACAGCTTCCACCCCCGCGAGCGACCCGGCTCTTGAGACTTAATGGCTCGTTGAAGAGGCGGGAACCCCGTCTAGCTCGCGCGCTAATTAACGCCTTTTGCGTGTACACTTCTTTTTTTCTTCTTTCTTTTTCTTTCAAATTTCTTCGACACCTTCTGCAAACGCTCTGCAGCAGCAGCAGGAGGAGAAGAACAAGATCGGCTGGGATCATTTCACGCCCTCTGGCTTTAGTCGAGTTTTCAAACGTTAGTTTCTTTCAGCAAATTCTTCTTTTTTTTTATTCGTTCATCCACAGTAGTAAAAATAAAGAGCCAACGATCACTGCACAAATCAAACGTTCTCTCTCTCTCTCTCTCTCTCTCTCTCTCTCTCTCTCTCTCTCTTTCGCGTACATAAATCAAGAGCCAATAGCCAAATCGAACCCACCCGCGAATTCCACACACGTGATGATTCAGCGTTCGGGGTTTCGTTCCACGCGCGGCTCAGAGTGAGAGAGACATGCACATATCACAGACCGCTCTTTGTAACCGGAAGCGTAACATCCGGGACTGCGCGCGTGTGTATAAACGTACGGGACGGGGAAGGGGGTGAAATTAGCGCGACACTCGCGCGCAAAAAGCGTGTAATAATCCCAACGAGAGCGAGCCGGTTTATTCATCCGGCGAAACTCTGAGCTCGGTGTTGGCAAATTATATGCGGGTGTGTGTGCGTGTGTGTATATATATAGCGCACGTAACCTCTCCCCCCTCCCACCGCCCTCTAGCGTGGTTATACACAACCTACGCGCGCGGGATAGACAGTGCGCGCGGTGCGGTGTGCCGTGCTGTGCTGCTACTGCTGCTACTACGATCGATAGGGCACGCGCTCCTCTCTCTCTCTCTCTCTCTCTCTCTCTGGCTCGAGCAGTGCTGCTGGCTGTATATACTTATGCGCGAGAGACAGCCGGTATAGATTCGCATTGGCCCACGGGGTTTTCGGGGTGGGGCGGCTACTGCCGAGAGAGACAGAGAGGAGAGAGCTTTCCACTCACTCTTGTGCGTGGAAAAAATTTTCAAGTTCTAGGTGTATATGTATGTCGTCGTGTATGTACATACTATATCCTATATAGGTATACACATATCCAGTGGTGAAGGATCTCCGTCTCCCTCTCTCTCCAGAGTACTTTTTGTCGCGGGATATTGCCGGGTTGTAGTGCCTACTGAAAATTTTTTTCTTGTCCTGCCGGACTGATTGCCATGAAAGTGGACTTCTCGAGAGTGCTACGAATACATATACGAATACAAGCGGTTATTGTTTCATCGTGTATCTCTCGTGTCCTGTGTGACAATAGTTCGAAAGAGAGAGAGAGAGAGGGGGAGAGAGTAATGCTCATATATGCGCGATAGACGACGACGACAACAGCGCCATTTTTGCACGAGTGTTTTGGAGTTGCAGGCAACAAACTTTGCGCGGGGATATGAGAAATAGTTCGGAAATTAAACGACGCGCAATTGCTCGAAATAATAACAATAATAATACAATAATGCAGTTGCGCTCGAGAAAGAGAGAGAGAGAGAGAGAGAGAGAGAGAGAGAGAGAGAGAGAGAAAACAATTATACGAGGCAACAATCAAAGCGACGAGACAACAAAAACAGACGGGCAGCAGCTAGAGAGAGAGAGTAGGAGTTTGCGTGCGCTCAGACACTTTGTAAACTTAAAGTTACAGTAGGAGGAGCAGGAGAAGGAGAGAGCCGCGAAGTTGTACAAGTGTTTGGTACGGTGTGATTGGCCGGTGGGATTTTTCGTCCCTGTATACACACATACACACATATATACAGTATATGGTATAGCCACCTGCTTGTCGCTGTGTTCTCGCCTCCCATCCTCCCGCACTTGATGCTTCATTAGGGATCGAGTTTCTCGAGAGGGGCAAAGGGGATTAGCGGCCGAAAGTTGCCTAAGACCCGTTGGTTATTCATGCGGCGAAACACCGCTGCGAGGAGGAACACGCGTTGTATAAGGCGAAAGAGAAAGAGAGAAAAAAAGAGAGAGATAAGGAAGTTTTCGCGTTAGAAATTTTTTTCCCCCATATAATATGTATAGCTTTTTAATTATATAATTATTATATACAAGTATTCAGAACTGCAGGCATTCTTTTGATGCGTCTAAAAACGTATATAATTGATGATACAACCTCATACATGCATCTCATCTCTCACTTATTCATCGGAGGATGATACGCATATTCATCGCTACAGGTCGTTATAAACATTTCAGCCGCGCAAGAAGCTCCTCAATAATGCAATATAATGAGCCCCTCTCTCTCTCTAGAAACTCACGATGAAATCTAACCGACGACGACGTGTTCAGGCTTCCTACCCTTACTCCAAAAAAAAAAAAGAAAGAAAAAATGTCATCTCGCCGATGATCTAATTTTCATGCGTAGACGAGATCGTGCGCATAAACATACTATATAAAAGATAAAGAGAGCGAGCGATCTGTGTAACACGCTATACTGCGGAGTACAACCCTCTGGCTGGCTTTTTTTTCGCCCTTTAAATCCCATTTTTCACCTAGCTCCCCATACACACACTACGACACAAATCACCGCAACGGCGCAACGCGCGTATATATATGTATATATAAAAGCACATTGCGCCCGTCTCTTTTGTGCGATGGCCGAGCGCGATAACCCCGAAAACTGGACGCGAACGATGTTATAGCAATGGGATCTCGTTATATACCTGCGCCGCCGCTGACAATGTGTATAGTGACGTTGAAGATTGTTGAAAAATGTGTGCATTTTGGTGGTATAGTTTTTGGTTACTGTATAATGTAAACGATTTGTCATATCGTCGATTCACATACGAGGACTAACATGTTTTTTTTTAACCGTGTTGGGAGTATAGTATCATTTTCATATTTTAAAATTATATAGTAAGAAATGCCCGTAACATCAGAAAAATGTACTATTAAAACGGAGAGAATAAATTATTCACATCACAAATTTTTTTGTTATAACATAAAAGCACTGCTCGAAACATTTCGTGCGCTGAATTAAAAAAAAAGGAGAACCAAGAAGACGGATCCATTAACCTCAATCCGCAAAAATTTCACATCTCCCACTATATCATATACGTTATATATACAGTGCAGACCTCGTAAAACACACTCGTCGTCGTCGTCGTCGTCCGGCGCTCAAAAACACTGCACGGAAGGAATTAAACGCGGATATAAAGCCGCCTTGCTCTTCGATCTCGAAAGAGAAAAGCACCTACTGTACCTATATACAGAGAAGAATTTTTTTTGCGCCTTTACGGCCTCCGTTTGTGGCTCATCCACTGAGTACTATATACGTAGGCGATAGGAGAGCGGGTTATATTACCCTTTCCAGTTTATCTCTGATTAGTTTTTTTTCTCTCCCCTTTCTCTTCTCTATATTATTGTCTCTCTACACGAGGCTCTCTTGCAAAAAACGCTCAGATCCGTATCGTTGGAATGTGTCCCCAGTCTGACCTACTCCGACTCGTTCTACTTAGAGGTGTCAGATAGTCGAAATCATTATTTTTATATAACACACGCATAAGGGCTTTTCAAAAGGGATTCATGTATAATAAACGAGCAATTTTCCTTAATTTCACGCAGTCAGTCACATCACTTTAATTCCGACCGCGAACATGTCCCCGCATATAGCATATATCGGTTTCCGACTGTGTATGTGTGTGTGTGTGTGCGTGTATGTACACACACAATTTCAATAATTAAAATCCCCGAGCGCTGTGCTGACGTGCTGTATATACCATATAACAAAAACACATTTCCTTTATTAACCGAAAATATCCACGCGCGAGCGTTCGCCTCGATCCATTAATTTCGCCGTAATCACGCGCTATTTATCAGAGACAGAGAGAGAGAGAGAGAGAGAGAGAGAGAGAGAGAGAGAAACGTATATTATACCATCAAAATCCATACGCAAACACACATTCGTTCTTACTCGTTTTTCCACCCTTTCATGCACATACAAATTTCTTTTAGATATACGTACTAATTATCGCGCTGTCCGACAGTTTGACTGGTATATAGAGCCATAACTCCATTCGCATGTACTATGTACATATAAAATAATTCTTTACGTCGACGACACTTTCCTCAAAAACGGAATTTCCATGCAAGTCTGTGGGAGTGTGTCTGGCGGCGTATAATGAGAATTTTCACAGCTGCGGACGCGAGAAAAAAGAAAAAGAAGACGAGAAGAGCGCAGAAAAAGAAGAATAACTCCGCGAAAGAGTCTGCGGCTGAACAAAGGGAAGCAGCAGCAGCAGCGTATGTGTTGCCGACGTCGTCACTTCGCACCTGTTCGTTCATACCGCGCGAGATTTGTCTTCTCTCCCTCTTTCCCTCGCGTCTGGAGTGTCGTCGTTATAGTTCTTTTTTTTTTATTCTCTTTTGCGTGAGAAACTGTCGGGATTAATTTTCCGCGTGCATTACCGCGAGTTATGCCTGTAGGTATGTGTACATGCATGTATATTATCACGAGATTGAATTCGTCTATTGGGACTATACGCGCCCGACGTATATGATTGATTTAGGTTCGCAGCAGGGGTGCCGATCGAGGTTTACATGCGATTATCGTGACGAGAGCGAGGGCTAAACTTTCGATTTATGTATTATAAAGTTAAATACATGCTACTGGTGAATTTTCAAGGTTGAATTATCATATTATCTTGTTATTTGATTTGTACAAAAATTCGTCATATCAATTACTATACCAGTTAATTTTACTGTAAAAATAAATGACAGATATAAGGGAGAGTTATATAATTTCAGTAACGCCAGGATTCAGATATAATCCAGCCGTTGAAGCGCGGATGGAATATTGACACATCAGAGCGCGAAGCCACACACATGCACATATATACCAACCGCTCGAAATAATAAAACTTTCCGTTGCGTTATAAGGCGCAGGTGTCTACTGCCCAATACGCGTCTCTATATAACACGTTGTCGTAGTCACTTAAGTGGCAAAGCTTCCAGTTCGATCAGCCGCGCGTTGACCTTAATCTCTCATCCGCAGCGAGAAGTGACTCTCAAAAACAAGTCAACTTTGGAAAAAAAAAATTTTTTTTTCGGCGCCGAGCAACGAACGCGTATACACAAGAAGGCCATCCGTATCCGTATCTGTGTGAAAACGAGCGCACGCACACGATGACTCACGTGGCGCCCCCAGCGATATATACTATACCCCCCCCCCCCTCCACCGTCTGACTCAACCTGTGTCCTCAAGCATCGCTGTCGTCTCGTTCGTTCGTCTTTTTTTTTTATACCGTGCGTTATACACCGCACACTTGTGTGTATGTGCGCACATCCTGCGTCGTCGTATCTGTCATCATTAGTCGGCTCTCTCTCTGAGGTTTTGTTCGCGTTGAAAAAAAAATATATGTACATGTAGGTGTACGTATATACGAGAGTCTTTAGCCTTTTCCAGAGCTAGATGAAACGGGACGTATACACCAACACTGCGGTTACGGAGCGCAAATAAAGTGCAAATGAAAAATAAACAGCCGGACGTTCGGTTCTGATGATGTTTTTTCGACAGAATCGGGAGGATTGTGGAGGGGTGGGGAAAAAAAGGGGCGAGGGTTTAATACGACCTAACCTAAAAAGGACTCTTCTTTTCCGAGGAGGAGACGGAAGAGGCTATCGACTTTTGCCCCAACAACGACGACGACGACGACAACGACGAGATATACTTCTATCTCACAGGCGAATTCGCGAAACGAAAGTTGACGTAACGTCATCACGTGTACTTTTGACGTGAGTCACGTGACGCGGATATGGGATACAAGCACGTGGTTCGAATTTAAAAAAAAAACTAATAATAATAATAATGATAACAGTCGTTGGCATATATACAGCGTAATATACATTATGCTAATCAATGCAGCAATAATTTAAAGTCCCCAGCGAGAGAGAGAAAGGTGTATTCGCCATTAGGAACTTCCTTGATCTCACCGATTGTGTCCCTGATTTGCATATCTACCACTGACGAGGGGGAGACTGTGTGCATGTGCTGGTCTGGAAATGAATTGATTTTTAAAGAGCCCGCGGTTCGCTGCTTTGAAAACTGCACGAGAAGATTATTGTCGTAAGTATACTCTCTCTCTCTCTTTGTGTATCTGTATATGTATATACTCGGTCATCGGAGGGTGTGGAAAACTTTAGTTGCGAAATTCGCGGGAGCAGCGATTAATTCTAATACTTGGTTAGTGTGCGTTGTTGTTTGGCTTTGGAATCGGAACTACTTTTCGGACACCCGTGGCGTATAGTAGTACATAACACACACGATAAATCGTCGCGACGGATGCAGCAGACTGTTTGCAGGTCAGTTAAAAAATCAATTCTTCCGCGGGAATCTGATTTTACGCTCGCGAGGCTGACATTCTTTTTTACAGCTCTGAAAAGCTCATTCGATTCGACAAATGCACAGCTGTGTGTGCGTGTGTATATATGTATAGGTGTTTATCGTGTGTGGAGTAAATAAACACGAATTACGTCAGTTTTCGCCTCGCTGTACGAAAACTCTCGACGAGCGTGTGTGTCGAAAAGCAAAAATCGATATTTCGAGTGCACAGGGATAATGTGACCCCTGGTAAATGAATTCAAAAAGATTTCCATTTGATACACCCTGGACTTTCACGAGATTCGAACTAACTTTCTAATTGATACTCCAATAATTGAGGTGACGCGCGGAAAAACGGCACTCCTGATGCTCTCGAAAACTTAGCTCTTTCTCTTTCGAGTAGAGAAAACTACGTTACGACTATACGAGAGAGCTTTGGTAAGCGAGAGCAACTGCAACGAGAAATAAGATTTCTCCATTAATGCTCTCAAAAGTGCATCATCATCATCATCATTCAGGATTCTATAGTTTGAGAAAAATGGAGCTATCGAAAAAAGAAAAATCGTCTTTCAAGAGACGACGAGGTGAACCTCCGCGTCCCCCACACGACCAGTCCAACAACACTCCCCTATAACGGCACCTGTCCACCACCACCACCTCCACACAAAACCATCATTTCTCCGCCCTCTTCAAAAGGCCATCCCCAAACCTCTCCCTTTCAAGAACAAACAAACAAACAAACAAACAAACAAACAAACAAACAAACAAACAAAAAACCAACAGTCCACATACCTCAATCGCACAAGGTAGCAGAGTACAGTATGTATCAGAGTCCAGCAGGCGCAAAAACGAGGCGAGGGAGAGAGAGCTAGCGACTCAAGACAGGGGAATCGATCCAACACGTCGCGGCGCGTGCATGCAGCAGCAGCGCCCTTGCCGTCTTCTTCCCATCTACTGCCGCCGCCGCCGCCGTCGCCGCGCCTCGTTGTGTGTATTTTTCCTCCGATGTGATGCCGCAGCGTGTGAGAAAAAAAATCTTCTTCCCGAGCACACTCTTGTTCCGCGCACTCAGGGTTAGACACCCATCGCGCGTCACGACGACACTGACTCTGTGCGATATACACCGCGGACCGCGACGATCGAATTGTCGTTCTCGCGCGTGTAGCTAATATAAGTATATGAAGGGAGAAAAAGAGACGCGGCTGCCACCCGCTCGGGAAGCGACTGACTGCTGCGGCCGCGGCGACTATTACTGACGATCGTTTTCTCTCTCTCTCTCTCTCTCTCTCTCTCTCTTTCGACTCTGGGGAGTCTGGGGGTTGGAGAGGGAGACGATGTAGAGGGCACCACTTGGCTGATATAGGGGGAAGAAAGAGAGACGAGGTTGTAATATATATTAGGGGTTGCGCTGCTCTGGATATAATATCGCGCATCACTTCCGAATGGGTTGAGAGCGAGAAGCGTCGATGGGTCGAATTTCGCTACTGTGTTTTTGAATTTCCTCAAACTGTTGGTATTGAATAATGCAACTGATGGTATTTTTTTATGATAATAGTAAAGTCGGATGATTATTTGGAAATCTGATGTGGGGAAAACAGAATTTCGTTATATAAACAAAGAGCAACTAGACGTGAAATAGGCCGCGGCGTTGAATTCGCCGATGGGTACTCTCAATAGTTCATCTGGTATATTGCCCAGTAACTGACCTGTCAAACTGCTTCGCAACTCAATTCCCATCCGAAAGTTTCCGCAGTTCTCCGGCTACTTATAGCAAAACTATATAACTCGCTTCGTAACTCGGACGACGAGTGTCGCTCGAAATGATTGTGCATGGTATGTGTATACTTAATATCCGAATGAAAATTTTATTATTTCTCTTTACTTTTATCGACAACTTTCCCATTTTAGAGTATAGGTAATGTATATGTATAAGAAACTTTGGGTCTATACCTATTATGTACATACATATAAGGGATTTCTGAGATTAAAATAACATCGGCATTTTTGTAAGTGACAAAAACTTGTATAACTTGACTCTACCTTTTATTATCTTCATTGATTTTTAATACGGGGTTCGAAAATAACTTGATACAACATAATAGGTACGCGGTTCAATGTTCGACCTTTTAAATTCAAAAAATCAATAGCGGGAAATCGCAGATCACGTGATGCGCGCGCATCATCCACCCGCCTTAGTTTAAAACGTAACTTTAAAATTATCAATTATTGATACCATCTAATCTTTTATACACTAAAAAAATCACAATATCAAAAAGCTTTCCGTTATCAATCAGATTTTGCGATTTCTATATAAGCATATAAGTAGGTATATTTGTTGCAGTCCACACAATCCTAATCCGAGCCAAATCTCTTTGCCATCAAGCCAATTATTAAAATTTCACAACGCTAACATATTGTTTATAAATAAAAACAACAAGTATACAAAGCATAATTGTCTCCGAGCCCAATATAGTACCTATATCTACTGTGATTTGCAAATTTTGCGCATCAGGTTGTCAGTAGCAGTCATCAGTCGTCGTCTGCTCCGCGTTCAATCATCAGTTATACTCGCGCATCTGCGCGATTGCTTTCAACCCTATTTTACATTGCTCACCATAGATGTTTTTAACAATTTCGTGAACAAAAATATATCGAGACTCGTGTCGCCAACAGATCGCCGATTAATTATGTCAAGTCTCTCCATCTGCGTCAAATCTCTGAGAAGGTTCGTATTTTTGTTCTAACCTCAAAGTTTGACACATGCATTTATATAGCCATTGCCTACGTTATATTTACGTTTAAAATAAGATTGTGATGAAACACGGGCGCGACGGAGCCAGGGGTTTAGCTTGTTTGTTTATAGAGTCACGCTTGAGTTTGCATGTTTGTTTATTCATGCAAAATCTGTATTTTTAATTCATCTTTTTGAGGATTATTATTTAAGTTTTGAACTAAAAAACTTCTTTTCGATGCACAGATTTCCCAGTGCCAAGCTTCAAAGACACAAAGCTGTGACCTGCATCATCAGGTGTAAAATGCATGCAGCGATCTTGGACGATGAAAAGATCACTGAGTTTGAAGCTGTCCGGGTGGAAAGTAGCAGCCTTGCTTGGCTTCACAAAGTAGCGCCTGCTTTTCCTGTCGATGGATCCAAGGTATTTGTCGCATTTTTTATTGCAATCAAGTATGAGCAGTGATTACATTTAATTTCGATAATTATAGGTCACAATTATTCATGAGCCTTCAGAATTTTATTCAACTTTATTAAGAAAATGCAAAACTGCCGAAAAGAGGATAACTCTGGCTTCATTGTACCTGGGCACTGGAAAGTTAGAAACTGACTTGGTAATTTCTCATTGAAGTATTTGAAGTATAATAACTCTTGACTCACTTATTTATAAATTTGTCATATTCTAGGTGAACACTATAAAACAAACTGTAGAATCTAGCAATGGAAATGTAGAGGTAAATATTTTGCTAGATTACATGAGGGGTTCTCGAGGAAAAATTAACTCAAAAGAAATCTTGAGACCTCTTCTGGAAGGGGAATACGGTCACTGCTGTCGCGTCTTCTTGTATCATACGCCGAGATTACGAGGCTTTCTGAAAGCTCTCATACCAGATCGTTTCAATGAGCTGATAGGATTGCAACACATGAAGTTGTATTTGTTCGACGATACTCTCATAATTAGCGGGTGAATAATTTAAATGCAATAACATTGCGCACTCATTCTTGCTTCAAAAAATTTACTAAATCGTCTTAATGGTTTTAGAGCAAATTTGAGTAACGACTACTTCAAGAATCGTCAAGATCGTTACTTCATGATTGAGGATTGCAAGGAGCTGTGCGATTTCTACTGCAGTCTTGTGGAAAAGGTATCAGAATTCAGTTTTCAACTAGAATCGGACGGAACCACGCACTTTAGTAACAAAATAAGCTCGCATCCTTTCGAAAGTTCTGGCGAGGAATTCGCAGAAGAGGCTTCTGATAGAATACGAAATCTGTTTCAAGCGGAAATCAACAAGCGTTCGGAATTATACAAAGCTGGTATGTTAGTAAGAAGAAAATTTTCTAACTCTGTTATTAATTACTTTTGCTTGTTTTCCGTGCAGAAATTCCGAGAAGGGACACTTGGGTCTTTCCGCTGGTTCAGATGGGTCAACTAAACATCAGGCACGACAGCGAGATAACGCGAAGACTGCTGGAGAGAGCACCAACTGGCGCGACACTAAGATTAGCCACTGGCTATTTTAATTTGACCACAGAGTTCAGAACTGCCATACTAAACTCTTGCAGAGCGGACTGTCACTTATTGACAGCTCATCCCGAGGCGAACGGATTTTTCGGTATGTTATGCTTCATTGAACCTTTTTGAAAATTTTATAAATATAAGCTAATTCTTGCAAACTTCAGGAGCAAAAGGTATAGCTGGAGGAATCCCAGCAGCCTACACAAAAATTGAGGAGTCGTTTTTCAAAATGTGCGAGAAAATGAGCCAAAGCGACAGGATACAATTGTGGGAGTTTGCCAAGCCAGGGTGGACGTATCACGCGAAAGGACTCTGGTACTCCATGCCTAATGAACAGAAGCCGTGTTTTACCCTCATTGGTTCACCTAATTTTGGTATGAATACAAAAAGAATATCACAGCATCGTTTCTAATGATACGTCAAATATTCACAAGTTACCGTTTTGTTTAAGGCTATCGATCAGTCGAGCGAGACTTGGAAACTCAGATAGCTGTGATGACGCGGAACGAGAAACTGCAGGAGTCCCTGAAGAAGGAATACGAGAGACTCTTCGATAGTGCAAAACCAGTGACACAAAGGACGTTTTCGCAAAAAGACAGAGTACCTCCTGCATGGGTTCGCATGGTGGTGCTCTTCTTCCGCTATTACTTCTAAAGTCAATTTTTGTATTTCAATGTTCAAATACGTTGAACCGTTTCGTTGATCAAAATAGAGATTTTAGTTTTAACGAGAGCCCCTATACATAGATTGTATTGTAAAACTTATCTTTTAGCAAGTTGTTGACATGAAAAAGCGCGGAAGAAAACTCCTTAAGGGCCCTCGGGAGCACATATATATCTGTAGAATTTATATGTACAGTAAACGAAGAAAATAGGAGTACCTCGCATTAACCGTTTTGAATTAACCGTTGCACCGATGACGCTAAAAAAATTATATAATATTATTTGATATACTCTTTGTACGGGTAGCGAGCTTATAAGCCTCCGCGAGCTCAGTAATTTAAAAAAAATTATTTAAAAAATGCAATTCGGGAGCTGTCAGATTTACTAATATTTACATACACGCGGCTCCAAAACAAGCGCACCTTGGATTTGCCAACTTTGAGAGAAATAAAACTGTATTC
>UCQR01100751.1:0-11729 GCA_900474235.1 Cecidostiba semifascia | reverse complement strand
GCACGCACCACTTAAAACATACATACGTCAGACTCACGAAGGGGAGTGTTAGAAGCGATTTAACAGCTCATATAAGCCATCACAAAACCTGAATACCGGAGATATGCATCAAAGCACCATTCATCGTGATGAATAAGAAAAAAGTTAGTATTAGTGTTCCGCTCATTGCTCGCTCGATTTACACAACAATAAATCTCGATCTTTGACCTGACGTCGTTCGGAAAGAGAGAATCCAGCCGCGTTATTACGAGCGCGCTGATAAGCATTTTAAAAAGGCAGCCACGTCATGCGTATATATATACACCACAGAGTCGAAGCTTTTCCAATTCCAGGAGCCATGCAAAATTCAGACGAGGCATTCGCGAATTTTAAACAGGAATCGTTTCGCTTTAAAGCCGAGAAGCTCTAATAGTCTATATAATATATCGCGCTGCACGGAATCGAAATTTCGGACTCTCGCGGATATAATTGAAATGCGAGGATTTGAATTATTCTTGAGCGTGTGCGGGGCTTTTTGGAAAAGACGATTAATTCGCAGGCTTTGATTTATGAAGTGCAGCGGTTTGAATATGGATTTTTCGATTACCGTTAAAGTCGGAGAGTTATAGTAGCCTTTTGGATATCAGCGCTGATTTTGCGCTTTTTGGAAGGACGACCTCATATTCATAATTCCAGGTTGAAATTGATCCGAACGTAAAAACGGGGACGATATAACGTCATCAAGTGTATATAATTAAAGTGGTTAAAATGCGCGATGCGGTCAGCCATCGGTGGCAAAAACGTTAAAAGTCGCCTAAAACTCAAGCAGCGTAATATAAAATAGCAGCAACGATCTGAAATTAGTGACCCACACCGATTACCCTCTCACCCCCCATCGGAAGCAGTAGTAGTTCGGATCACGCGAAACACGAGTATTATAGAACCGAAGAGAAATACGCGCGACAGCGTCGGTGGCGGCACAAAGAAGAAGTACTACGAGAGTGGAACACAACAAGAAACGAGCTTCGAGTTATACGGCCTATACGCTACGAGAGCGTAGTAGTGTAGGGATATATATCGCCAGATTTATGGGCACGGATTTTTATGATCGGAGCAAAGAGCGCGCGCGCGCGCGCGCCCTCCGACGTTTTTACCCCTTGCTCTTTTTCTTTTGCTCTCTTTCTCGCGCTACTTACCGAGGCCGAACTGCGAGCGCGCAATAATTCCTGCCGGCGTGGCAGTAAATCCGCAGCGCTCGCTCGCTCGCTCGCTCGCTGTGTGACCGGAATATATCCGAGAGCGACTGCGCGAGCGAACGCTTGATTGATTGATTAAAATGGTGTTCTGTGTATATATATATGCTATACTGCATTCGATTTGTCGCTCGCCCCGAGAGAGAGAGAGAGAGAGAGAGAGAGAGCCGTGTGGAAAATACTTGCAGCGATACTTAATTTTCCACGGCTGCTTTTTCTCCGGATTTTATTGTTGTATACGCGAGTTTTCGTTATCGCCGCCAATATGATATGCGAGCAAATGTGAACGTTGCAGGATTTTTTTCCCGATGATTAGCGCTGTAAAGAAATACGAATTTTTATGGAGCCGATAAATATATGCGAGACGCTTACCATCACACAGTATAGCCTAAGTTTGGTAATAAAGAAAAGCGGCTTCCTTATGAAAAATCAATTTCCCATAAAAACTGCGCGTTTCAGAGTGCAGCCGTTTAGTTATACTAAAACTGGCTATCTCTCGCTGCGAGCGGCTATATATATAGAGATACATTTTTTACAGCTAAATATTGAAACTACTACTATATTACAGCGTCGGAATTTTACGAGCCATCACCGCAAACTTTAATATACTTACGCGTGTCGCTTATTATCGATTTTAATATACGCGCGGGCGATTCCGAAAATTCCCCGACGACGAGACACAAACTTTGCCTTTACAACTCCATAAATCGCTTATCGTCCGCAAGAAGCGCGCGCGCGCGCGCGCGCTGGCCATCAGTTGTCGAGAGTCATTAAATCGGCTAATCGCATACGACCGGTCGTATAAAAATCTCTCAAGCCGCCTCCCCTATACTCTCTCTAAAAGCCGATATCCAATAACCTCTGCATTTCATTTCCCTCTCCCTGACTCTCCCGAGTAGAAAGAGAGAAAAAAGCAGCTCACCGGAGAGAACTAATATAAGAGAGAGAAGCTGACAAGAGTCACCGCGAAAATCGAAATATAATCCCCCTTCGCAGTATAGGAGCAGCAGCAGTAGTCTGGTGCACTTTGCAGCCAGGCAGATAAGGATTGCCAATTAAATTTGGCATGGAGCATCAAAGAGAATCGGATCCCCTCGCGAGAGAGAGAGAGGCTCTGAATTCGCTTGACGGATGGGCACCGGTAAACAGGGACGTCGACGACGACGACGACCGAAATTTAACCCTGTTCTCTGCACTGTGAGGGATAGAGAGGAGAGAAGCTTGTGTGCATAGCCGGTGTGTGCTTGCCGTCGAGCGCTATAACGATATCAGATTTTAGACGACGACGACGACGCAAACGAGTGCGCTCTCGCTCCTGCTGCATCCTTCGCTCGCGATGAAAGTTAATTAACGCGCGCGCTCCCTCCTCGTCGTCGTTGCGTCTTTTCGCGCTGATGCAAAATTGGTTTTTCTTGAGTTATGCGAATATAGCGACGCGCAACCACGTCACGACTGCAGCTTTGTAAGTATATAATAAACCGCATCTCGTGAAAAGATGAGAAAAGCGCTGCACGCTTGCTTTCGAAAAATAATATCGCGCAGGAGCTAGGGATATATAACAGAGCCTGATGCAGCGCGTGTGTGTGTATAAAATCAAACCGATATTGCGGCGCTCTCTGGAACGTATAAGTCGCGCGCTTTTATATACAATATATAAATGTGGGTTACGTCAACATACATGACGGTGATGGTAGAGGCGACGGTAGCACACATTCGGCTCATAAAGAATTCTCATATATGTTTTAAAGCCGGTTTGTATCCGATATATATAGGTATATAACGGTCTAATCTGTCGCTCTGCGCTAGACTGCCATATTAAATTTCACTCGCTTTCTCTCTCTCTCTCAGGAGCGCGCGCAGCTTCTTCGGATTCTTCGCGCGCAAACATCAAAAGCGAATTTCAATTTTTCTCTCGGATGTCATATATATATGAAACGCGCTAGAGAGATACTTGCGTTAGCAGTGTGCTCTCGCTGGACTCGTTGTATACGACGAGGGAGGAGAGACACACTTGGTATAACTGCAGAGAAATGAGAAAACAAAATAGATGTGCAGATCTTTTGAGGAATTACATCCAAACATTGTATATTATATTGCTCTCATCCGATATACGCTCGTCTGTAATAACTTTCACAGGGAAAATACCCGCATAAAACGTATACACATATAAGCCGTGTATAGAATAACGTAGTATTGGCCTGTGGGTATATATATATATGGCGACGTTTATCAGGCGGAAAAAGCTTTCTCGGAAAATTGATTCCACGTCTCATATTTAAAATACATTTCCCCGCATATACACGCACGTACACTCGTACTACGTTTAAACCATAGCGCTTATTGCGTGCATTTTTACCTTCTCTCTTTTTCTCATCCCCTACTCCGTGTATTCTCTCTCTTGCTCTCTCAAAGACACACAGACGAAGGAAAGATGATAGAAAGAAAAGGGAGCCTTCCTCCCTCTCCCCTTACAATTCCACCTTTATACCAACGGCGGCGCGCATACATATACAGCAGTCGCCGGGCTTGCTCTCGCGTGTACCCGAGACTTTTTCCATTTCCCCCCCGAGATTACGTCTCGAATGCTCGCGGTCCCCTAGAGGATACGCTGCTGCCGAGAGAACGTATCTCTCCCCCGCGCGTGCATAAAAGAGATGAGATGAAACTTATCGACAGTATTCCGCTGCTGGTGCGGGGCTAAATTTCGCAGTTCGAGTTATATGTCATAATGTCGGCTCTGACTTGTATGTGCAAGCGGCGATTTTGAATTTTCGGATTTTTTTGCTGTCTTATGGTGCAGTGTGACGGTTTTGTTACGCTTATAATGTATATAATTCGTCGATTCGGCAAAATTCGAATAAATTCAGAGTTGAAATTTATTTCTGATGCGTTATACAATTTACATGAAAATTAATGAGAGATACCACGAGTCACCTCGACTTCTCAAACACGAAGCTATAACACAACGCTTTCAACCTAATCCTCTTTCTCTCACCGCAAACTTCCAAAGATTTCAAAAAGCCGAAATAGCATCACATCACGTCGCTACAGCTACGACATACATACCAGCATTATATATATATATACAACGCGCCTGAAGCTTCGCTCCGCTACGCGTTGTCTCGACGAATACTCGTCACCTGTGTTATGAGCGCGCGCGCGAATAAGTCGGTTTTGGCGTTAGCAGCGCCGAGAGAGTTTCATAATGGCCGGGGATATATACAGAGAGAATAGGCGATGACGTTTAGTGCTTCTGATAGGTTTTCGGCCCTGGCTAATTTTCATGAGGATCTCGACGTTTGATGAGTCTCTCGCGAAAGATGAGATTTGTCCGTGTATTACATGATGAACGTTGATGCCCGAAGAAGACGGAGGATTTTTCAGCGAAATTTTTCCGGACAGTTCTAAATGAGTGTATATTTTTTTTATTCATGATGACTATAACAGAAATACACCTGCAGATACGACGAAGTGTAAAATCTTCAAGGAACGACAACCAAAACCCTCTTGATTGCACCGCACCGCCGCGTCGTAAAACAACGATCCGTCCGCCGCGCGTTCATGACATTTTTATCCGTCATATATATATGTATAACATAGCATCAAGCCAATAAAATCCGGCAATCATATCCAAGCCACTATATAGCTTCCTCGGAACAGTTCAACGTCCCAAAGTCGTCGTCGGCTACAATAATAGGCGCCGAACTCGCGAGACATTAAACTAAATGCTGCTACGTGCCGGATACGTCATCCCGGGTGTAGAGGCAAGGTCGTGAGAAGCACCTGGCACACACAGTATGATGGCGAAGAAGTCGCATTGTCTTCTCTCAACCATTGCTTTCTTGCGCGCAGGTGCGCGTAATAACGAGTTTGTTGGCGAGAAAGAATGCCGCGGAGAGAGAGAGAGAGAGAAAAAAAGTCGCGCGCGCTGGTCTGATTAATGGTGTCGCTGATGCTGCTGCTGCTGCTACTCACGCACTACACTCGTGTGCGGCAGGTCAGGGATGCGAAGTTTGCAATGGGAAAACTTGCGGGTTGAGATAAGGGATGACTCGTCTGACGAATTTCCTTTCTTCGCGGTGTTCTTCTTTGTGCTCGCAGCTATATACGGAAACTCGGTGCGAATGTTTGTTTGGCCGCGTAGCTTTTGTTGGGATATTTTCAAAAGTCTGTGTATATTTTTTTTTTCGAGAAAAATCTGCAGTTTTGCAGAAGTATACTTGCGCGGGAAATGCATTATGTAGGGAGTAGCGTTGTGTATGTCTGTGTGTGTGTGTGTGTGTGGTAACCATAAATTTGTATGGCGGGATTTATGGATGTTGCTCGCCGTGCACGCGCGTTTGCTAGCGCATATAAAATGCATCTTTGACACGTACTTTTTAAGTACTTTCCTCGCGCGAGCGCGAGGGAAAAATTCGCGATTTCGCGGAAAACGTTCCTATAGGTTGAAAGAGAGAGAGAGAGAGAGAGAGAGAGCGATATTTCATAAAGTTGCTCGCGTTAAGATTTTCAATCGCGCGCTTATACTGTTATCAATATATTATACACGGGACTATAAGCTTATACACATTGTCCCTTTGAGATTTATTTACAACGGAGGCGAGGTTATTATTGTGCTCTCGCTGTAAATTATGCACGGATCTCTCTCGTTGAGCGTTGCTCTGCATTGAAGTAAATAACGAATATTGGGAATTGATTAAAGTTTCATCGCTTATATAAATAATCGTTTCTCCATGCACCAGCACCACGTTCTCGTCGACGACTTTATTTTTACGCTGATCGGAAAGACAATAAGCGAGTGTAAAATTAAATCGCGCGCGCGCGCGCTGCAAGTTGAAAGCTTTTAAAAATTCTATAATAATCGACGTGAAGCAATCAGTCGCCCCGCGTGGAATCTAATTAACTCTTCGGTATAGAGCACCGCAGTTCATTTCCTTTTTTTTTCCTTCTCTTATCTCCTTGCTCTACTACTACTCCCCTGATGTGCTCATAGCCGCAGGGCTGAATCATCGACAGAGCTTTCAATTTCGTCTTCGCTCTTTTGCAGCGCATTCGAATTCAATCATCAACGCGCCAATTCATCCCCACAGCTATTATATAGCACACAATATAATCGTCATCGCAGCAGGTAGAAGAAAAAAAAAGAATCTCCAAGACGCAACACATACCCTCGAGCTATCCTACAACACTGCTGCCAAGTAGCTTCAGCTCCAGTATACATAGCAGTACTAGTAGTCTTTCTCCTTCAGATCATTCGTGTGTGTGTGTGTGCAGTACAGTATTAGGTATACACACATACAAAACGGAGGTCTCGTGTGCTGTAGAGCAAAGCTGTAGAGAGCATGCAGGAGCACGGGGTGAGAGAGCAGTAGCAGCAGTTCGCGCGCATGTACACCTAGCATTGTGTCTCGGGCCGCATTAACAATAGGCTTTAACGGAATTGGGGGCAGGTCAGAGATTGTGTGCAGCAGTAGTAGCAGTGCTCGACGAAGGCAGAGAGAGAGTATAGCGTCTGGCTCGCTGGTGCTTCCGGCCTCAGGAAATGCCTCGCTGCGTTCTCTATAGGGTATACGACGATGACGACGGCACCGGGTCGTCGCTCCATTATATACATATCTGCGCGCGAGCTACTAGTATTATAGAGGAGAGCAGCGTCCTTCTGATGATGCCAGAGGCTGTACACACACATACACATCATGTGCGGCGGTGGGATCAATGTAATAGATCCTCTTTCTACTTCGAGGATCAATTACTTGTGCCGAGCATTATTAGAAGAGACTGGATCTACTAATACTCGATCTCGTTTTCATCTTCTCTGGATCGTTCAATGAGCCGTGATATGTGTGTTTGATACACACATGGCGTCTACGATCTATACGGAAAACATCGATCGATTCGTTAATCGGAAGTTTGTTTGCGCATGAGCCATCATTCACTCGCGGGTATACATAGCCTACTACTGACGCGTACAATTACGGAAGATCAGAGACGCGCGTTTAGCCTCCGCATACATATATCCGAAATTTATGGCTCATTAGATAACAATAATTCACAACGTCCAATTACAGACTCGTTATGCGTATAGATACGCAACGATCATCTCGCTATTAAAATAAGCCTGATGTGTCCATCACCTCTCCTCTATAATAATTCTTCAAAGCTATACATCCTCCCGTAGCAGCTATCAAGCTCCGCAAGAGATTGCGCGCTCGGGATTTCGTATACAACGCACTCTCGCGCTTATCTGCCATCTTCTCGACGCTGCAGTGTGTATATGTGTGTGTATAATATCAGGTAGAAATTCAGCAAGCTCGCGTGCACATACACACACACCTAGGCCTGCATATATACTGTATTTACACACTCGGAGGTGCGGCTAATTACCGCTCGCTCCGTTATTACTATCATCGTCGTCATCGTCATCATCATCGGTCATACTGCGCTGCCGGCCTGTCTGAGAGAGACGGAGTACAGGAGAGTCGACGAGGAGATAAGGCACACGCAACGTTCACGCAGTGTATGCTCTCTCTCTCTCTCTCTCTGTACAGTCCGACCTGACACGCGAGCTCTATGATGGTCAGAGTGAGAGCCGTTTTATCGCAGCAATCGTGGAAACGCGTGCAGTAGGCGCGCGCGTGAGTTAATGGACTTCGATTAAGAATTTAACCCGAGCCGCGTGCTATAGGGCAAACAAAAATTAGAAGCGAATTAGCTGGGCGTAATGGTGATTGATTCGACGGAATGCAACGTCATATTCCTCTCTTTTACCTCCCGATGGCTTGGAAAGATACGTCGTCATTGTGTTTGACCTGCTGATACTTGCTCGCTCTCTGTGTGCAGTACAGCAGCGTTTTCGCGTGACCAATCGCTTGGAGTTTGTTAAAAATTCAGTGGCGCGCTCTTGGTAAACAGCGTGAAAATATAGCGCGGATGATTTTTCGAAACTGCTCCGCGTCGACGAATTATCGTAATTCAGTCGTATATAATGTATGTATTATATACGCATATACACACGCGAGAGGAGATTTACGTATACGATACACACGATGAATAAAATATAATATATAGTCGTTTATTTGATGGATTTATAATGCGAGCTTATTAAGCTCGAGTAAGAGAGAGAGAGAGAGAGAGAGAGAGAGGCAATCTCGAATAGAATCCCGACTGCACACGCGCACGCAGGAGTCTTATAATCTCTATATAGCGCGCGAGCGGGTAGCGGTATAAAATTTTTAATTCGTGTTAATGGAGTTCGGTTATACGAGCAGTGGCGTTTACGACACTCTTGGGATTATTCGCTATTCCTCTACTCGGCCTGTACTACTATACACGCGTTAATTATATGCGCGAACGACGATATAATAATTTCGACAATGCGTCTCTCTCAGTAAAAATCTAATTACATTTTTGATAAGCTCGAAAGGTGGCGTGTGTGTGCCCGTTTTTTTTTTCTTTCGGTGCCAAGTATATAACGACTGCGCAGTTATATATAGATACAGTTCTCTCATCGTAATTGTAAAGGGCAGTTCTGCACGAACGGAGTTATCGAGTTGACAGTATATATGGGGGGTGTATTGTATATATATATATATATAATGTGAAGAAACATCAACGACCCTTTGAGCATGTAAACTTCACATTATTCCACATCGTTCGCTCTCAAGACATATTCTAATATATGATATACACAGAGAAATAACGTCGCGAAATTTCTGCGTCAAGTCCACAAAGGAGAGAATCTCAAACGAATAACACTGTCTCTCTCTCTCTCTCACACACAAGCAAAGCAAACTTAATTTTCGACGCACTCGCATTTCAATCGTCTTTCCATTCGCAAGAGCTGTGAAGAGTAATAATCGGCCCGTGTAGCAGCTGCGAGTTAACCAAGCGAAAATAGTCATTTCCGCTAAACGATTTCTCTCTCTCACTCTCTCTATCCATACAACACGAGCTCGTGAGCTCACGGCAAAGGTCGTGTGTGCTATAGCCACGTATATATATGAAAGCGCTCAGACATTCGAGCGTGTGATCTCGCCGCAAAGAGATATATACAGAGCCCGCGCGGGTAAATATTGATTCCATAATACATAATATTATATATACGTACACCGTAGGGTGTATGAACCGCTGCATTCTATTTATCCCGATTTTCGAGCTTGAGACTATAATATAGAAACAAAAGGGGCGTATAAGGAGTATAGCTGCCGACTCGTCGAAATCTTCCCTCTTGCGGACTGATGTAGCACACACAAAGGACAGAAAGTGAGAGAGAGAGAGAGAGAGAGCAGGGATATATAGGAGGAGAACGTCGACTCTTGGCTCTATCCGTTCTCTATAGTTGTTCTAGACAATAAATGTCCCGACAGTCCGAGTAACGACCTAACTGATTTCGGAGGCAGGGGTGGTGGGATGCCGGCTATTCGTAGCTCGTTTGTTCCTTCATTTCGTTCGTTACGTCTACTACTACTATACCAGCAGCTCGTATCTCGCTCTTTCATCTCGCCGAGGGTGCGCTACTATATACTACTACTATCCACACCTACACGTCACTGTATTTGTGAGAAAGAGAGGAGGAGGAGGAGGAGGATGGAGCCTGGAAAAATGCGAGAAGATATCTCTCACCTAGCGCACGTAGGAGTGGCGTCGCGCAGAGCCGGCCGCAGAGGGAGAGAGATAGAGAGGAAGAGAGAATCATAAGCCGCGTACGCGAATCACGTACCGGCGAAATAGAGAGAGAGAGAGAGAGAGAGCACCGGCTGCGGAAGTTATGTCTGATGCCGGCACTTCTCTCTCTTTCTCTGGCACTACAGCTTTAGCCTTTCATCCTCTCTACCGGTCATTATCCGTTTCGCTGAATGCCGCCGCCGCTGCTGCAGTTTCTCGCCACTTCATAATTCGTCGGTGCATCATTAAAACGCAGCAGAGAGCGAGCTTTCCGCGGTAGGACCTCATTGTTGCCCGCGTGCTGCTGCTTCTATTGCGGCTCTCAGAAGCTATCCGCACTGCTGTGCACTGTGTGTATGTGTGTATAAGAGGAGAGAGAGAGAGATAGAGAAGAGAGACTAGACACTGAAAGTGGCTCTCGGAAGGTAGCAGCGTAGCTCCGATAGCCAAATGGCCTCCTCGCTCTCGCGTCCGTGATATAGCCAAGTTTACGAGCCGCTGCAGCGCTCCGGGCGCTTTCCTCCTTCTGCGGAACTTCTTCTTCTTCTTCTTCTTCTTCTTCTGCTTTACCGCTTCTCTCTACCTCTCTCTCTCTCTTCTCTGTATACACGAAGATATATCTAAAAGGAGAGACGTTATCGCGTGCGAGTTTCACTTGTAATCTGCTCGAGTGCGTTCGAATTAGTATAACGCAAGTTCTTCGCGAGTCGTTGTCGCGCTTACGTTATTATAATATATATACACACACACACACTTTGCACTCGTTTCGATTACCGCTGAACGATATCCCCTTTAAAAGCTTGAGAGAGCTGAGAGCTATATAGCAGTATAAGTCAGCCCTTTGTACTCTGTTACGAGAGTATAGCCCATAAAAAACACACAGCCCCTTCGCGCATCCTATATACTCTCTTAATTACGGGCTCTATCTCTCGCGAAAGAATGGTGGCCGACGGCGCGCCTCCGTGGTACGTATAAATCTATTTCCGAAATTACAAATCACTTTGGCAAATTAAGCCGGCTTCCTTCGCGCATAAATCAGCCGCTCTCTCTCGCGCGCTCCTGTGGTTTGTGTGTATATTCGTGCACAACCGCAGTGTCTATGTGTATATATACAGTACACACATATAGCTGGCTCAGAGGGCGAACATTTCGTCGAATTAAAAGGACCTATACGCACGCACGCCTAAAAGCTCGATACGCTGCTGTGTACTGGCGGCGGTGGCGGCGGTGGCCGAAGGTAAAGGAGCTCCAAAGCCCGTAATAGGTGTGTACCGTGCTATACGTGTATACAGTATACATACACACACATACACACACACACACATATATTAGGGGATGTATACAGCAGCGGTAATGGCTGGAAGTGGGATTTATATCGCGGAGTGCGGAAGGATTTAATGACGTGATTTCGGAGGGCGATGCGCGAAAAATTACCTGCTCTCTGTCTTTCTTCCTAATTGGAGTAATATAACTTTTCTCATGCGAGTAGATAGTCTAGGCGGGTTCTGCGCCCCCCCACCACTCGACCCTTCGACTCACCTGTGCAGGTGAGAGAGCAGAGCTGCGCCTCCCCACCACTCGACCTGTGCAGGCTCACGCGGGGAGGGTAGCGACGGAGGTGGTGCAAGGGAGGAACGTATATACTACTGGCCGTATACTCCTGGCAGCTTACTCCGGGCAACGTTGTCCAGGAGGCTGCTCAAGGTCAAACCGCAGTACGTTCTAGAAGATTCCATGATGACCGAAGGCGCATCTTTCGCAGTCGGCGAGTCGCGTAGTAAGATAAAGCGCGGATCAAGTTACACCTGATGTTTTTCTCGAACGTGTGTATGC
>UCQR01100750.1:0-10738 GCA_900474235.1 Cecidostiba semifascia | reverse complement strand
GCTGTGTATTGACGGAAAAATTCGCGTAATATGCAAATTGCAGTGTATTCTGCAAGATGCGTGGGCTGCGTTTGAATTAATTAAAGTAAATTAAATGTTGGCGAGGTATGCTCGTGTACAACGGCTTTGTTTCCTTTTCTGAAGGCGCTGTTATTCTCTGATTTTCTCGGAAGCACAACTGTACGAATTGCAAACTGCGTTTTATCCGGAAAAAAAATACGCGAACGGATGTTATATACAATATGTTTATAAAGCGTTTTAACGGGAAATCGCAGATTTTTACTCATTTCATCTCGATTTAATTTTTATCATCACAATAGTCTTCTATAACGAAAAAACGCACAATGCAGCTTTTCATACAACGAAAATATTCCATGCATGCTACGTTGAATTATTATTAAAAAAATTTCTCTTCCTGGTAATTTTAAAACCCAAGCGTATACCATCATTACACGTCCAACTGGCATCGGAGATGCCTCTCGCTGTAATTAAGACACAGCACCCCTAATCATCGGCCCCAAACGACAATCCCATCTCTCCCGCAAGCCGTACCCCCCTACGTATCATCAAAAAAGCTCCAGATCCCGAGTCATCTGGGCTCACTCGCTCGCCTACTACCAACTCAAAAATCGAAAGCCTCTGCCGCGCACTCGTGCAGCGGATGAAAAAAAAGGAAGCGAGGCTCGCGAGGGGTGGCAGTAGCAGCCAGCCATCTGCATCGCGATGAATGCCTGCTGCTGCTGCTGCTGCCTCCCCCCTCCCGCCTCCTCCCCCTGATGTGAAAACCCCCTTTACTCTGCTGCAGCAGCAGCAGCAGCCTCTCGCCCCCGGATGACGGCGCAGCCGGACGCGAGTTGAGTGTTACAATATAGCGGTTCTCAAACGGATTCTCCGTATAGTAAATTTTTTATAAATATTTTTCTGTTGTTTGTCTGAAAAATTCAAGAAGAAACTGCGAGTTGACCTACTTTTGCAGTTAATAAAACGAATTTTAAACAAGCCGCAGGACAATAACAATAATCTCACGGTTAATCAGGCAACATCAGCACCGCATAGAGATCTCTTAATCGAAGGGTTGTTTTACCGCACGATCTCTCTCTTGAGAGCGAGTATAGCGCGCTTGTCGCGCAAAAAGCAACGACGGTTCATAATATATATTACCGTGGAGGCGATGATTTGCGAAATAAGCCCTTCGTAATACGCCTGCACACCGAACACAGAGCGGCGTATATAGCGTTTATCAAGTGTATGAATTAAATTGCCGTTTTATTACCCCTGGGGGACGAAGGAAAAGCAGCAGTAGCAGCAGCACCGGCACCCCGAGAGCTGTGCGCGCGCGCGATATTGTGTGCGTGAACGCGCGTGCAGTGCTCGAGAAGGAGAAAGCAAAGCCCGTGGATTTGTTGCCGAATAATTCCTCCGAGTGTTTTCGAGGACTCTGCGGTGCGGTAATTGGATTGTGTATTTTTTTTTCGACGTTGTTGCCGATGCAGCTGATTGTTTTCTCATAATTACCGTTTTACTCAAACTTGCAGTGCTATTTTTTTTTTTTTACATACATCACGAATAATTAAACGCACCGGAATCGTGTTTGACTTTGGTGAAACGCCGCACTTCAGAGAGCAAAGGCTATGAAGAAAGAAAAAAAAAAGTGAACTAGACCGCAATCGCCGTCGTCGCTCCGGTTTCCGGGCAAAGGAGAGCGCGACACGATTTCCGCATTATGCGCAAGTCCGCCCAGCGCGAGTGTTACGAATCGCCTAACAGCTGCGCCGACACCTCATCGATTATGCGTCCTTCGCTACTCCTCTGAATTCAGACTTTCCACCGAGAGTCTCCGCTGCATGTCGCTCGCAGGAACAACGAAAGCCTTTATTGCGAGCGCAGAGCGTGAAGGACCGATCGTTCCGATGGAATACGAATTTTTATTTTCCGTAGACTATGGATATCGTGAAAAATTCAGTCGCCGAACTCGTTGAAATTATTTCTCATCCTCTCGGCCGATTGCAAAAACATCCGAAACGCGGCTTTCGAAATGAAAGCCATAGGAAACGAGAGCGACGCGATAAATTGCTAATCCGCATTCAAATATATTCAAGCCTCATCGTCCTCATGAAAAATTCCTAGTCACCGGCCAATCCCATATCAAAGCGCAGTGCGCGCTGGCCTCAAAAAGGTAAAAATCTGGATCATGGATGCAGTGTTTATTCAGTCGCAGGGCAAAAACCAGCTAAAATTAGACGATAGAGCTTTCGTATATATACTCGAGAGAAAGAGATAGATATAGATATATTACCCGAATCTGTGTTTTTTTTTTCTCCGCGCCGGAGGCCGCCGCATGTGCGAATATATACTATATGTAGGGGGTGGCGCAGGAGAATTTGAAAAGGGGCCGCGCGCCCGGCAATCACGACGCCTGCAATTTTTATGAAGTCCTCGACGAGTCTTCGAGCCGCTGAATAATTCAGGGTCAAGCGGCCGAGCCTCCGGCTGCAGTAGACTCGCTCGTACGCGTATAGGCGTGGAACTTTTGGTGCTCTGGAGTTTCACTCGCGAATTTCAAAGTGAAGGTTATCGACATTTTTTACGGATTTACATTGAAACTACGTTTTTGCATTGTCTACATAGTATACGGCGAACCAAGTTGGCGTGAAATCGAATAAATTTATAGTGAATAAAACCACAAGCTTCGGCAATCTTGACCCGAAAGGTCTCGTGGAGACGGTTGCCGCGTCGAAGATTTGTCGCCGTTATAATCCGTCGACTGTGCTAAATCCAGTGGGGATCACCGAGTGATTAGCAAAGTCGCCTACGAATCGACCTGTGCGCCTCTCTTGTCTACCGTCTACACGTTGCTTCATTGTAATAGTCTAATCCCATCACACCGAAATACCGAATAACTTTTATACACAGATTTCAATCGCAGTTTCTATGTTACGAATCATAATAAAAATGTCACATTAAAGAGAAAAATATACAGAGATACAAGTCATTATTCCAGAAAAAAAACGCATCTCCGATCTTCTATGTTATGGCAAAAGAAATCGTCAGCTCGTAGCGGCCACCCCGTGCCGAAGTAAGAAATCAATCTGAGGAGCAGCAGAAAAGCAAAGGTAAACAAGTAATCAGATAAGATTTAATCGCGTCCTCGGAAACCATTAATATCCTCGGGGAAAAAAAGCCAGGAGGAAGGGACACGCGTCGCTCGAGATGCAACACGGCGAAGATCGATCAATCTCGCGCCAGCCCTTATGTACACCACCGACGCGTTGATCGTTTCGCTTCTCTTCTCGAAGCTCTCTCTCTCTCTCTCTCTCTCTCTCTCAGAAATTAGGGATGTCCAGATTAAACAAGATTCTTCTGGTTACGCCCCCGCGGCGAAAGGAAAAAGATTTTCTCACGCGGAATCGCGTGTAAAACGTTTCTATCATTATTTAACCTGCACACTATAATGAAAGCGAAAAACCTTGTTTCTCTCTCATGCACCGGCTCTTTTTAGTTGATTTTTCACTTAATTGTGGGAAGAAAGTTAATGATTTTCAGATTTCACATCAAGCATCACGCTACAAATTTCTCCTCAAACACTCCCCTGCTCCCATTAGCGACTACTATCACCTCCAAAAGTCCAGGAAAAAATACCGAGCAGCTCACAGGCTGGCGTAAAAAATAAATAGCGTCATATCCCGGCTATAGACGCGCGAGACCAAGGGGTGGTCGATTGATCTTCCCCCGTGTGGAGTTCCGTGTTTATACATCGACGTCGACGTATATCCAAGCTCCACATCAGTCGGTGGACAACGACGACGTGGGTGTCTAAACGCGCGCGCGGGGACCACGCATCGATCAGTACCGAGTCGCCCTGCACCTCCGCCTCAGACTTGATGGATGCGAGATTATTACTGGGGAGGAGAGGTATATACTGTGTCGAAATAACGGAGGAATTTGGGCGGTGGCCTGACGCTTTTTGAGCTTCTGATTTTTTTTCGTGCAACACTTTGCATTCTGTAAATATACCTCGCAGATAAAAGCTTCTTTTGCGGTGTGCCCGCAACAATCAGCATTCCGAAACTCCCGCACATACCGAATTAGCAGTGAACCTTTATATTGTATGCATATACGCCCTCCTTTTCTCGGCTTTCTTGAAATGTCGTTCCTTTTGCACGACACCGCGTAACTTTCGAGACGTTTCGCTGCGGGGACAGTTTTGAAATTTTTTCCACAGATTTTGCACCGCGAAGCTTTGTTAATTCGCACTGCGTGCGTCAGCCTTTTTCTCACTCTCGCGAAGAACAGAAGTGCCGGGTTACACCTTTTCTGGATCAAGGCTCCATTGTTCGGTTCGCATCTTTTTTCGAAAAAATTGTAGAACGGGAGTGTATTAAAAACATATAGGTATAAATTAGCCTTTCTTCATTGATCGGAAAATCTCTCTCCGGCATCTTCGCATACACTCCTCCATCAGGCTATCTCGAGCTCGACAAAGACGGCAATAAAAATAAAACCCCTCATACACGAGAGAAAAAAGAAAAAAAAGCACTGGCAGTCATAAACGCCATCGCCAAGAAAGAGTGAACCAACAGCAGTAGCAGCAGAGCCAGAAGAAGAACAGGAAGATCAGTCCTTCGAGATAAACAAGGAAGCTCCATACACACGTCCACAGGCCGGGAAAACGTCGCGTCTATATAGAGCGTGAGCCTGGCCGCGCGTTGAATAGAAGATTGGAACTCTTTCTGCGGTGACGGGCGCGCGTCCTTCCGGGGCTAGAGCGCCGATAGTGCCGGCTATTTCCGCCGGCCGCTGACACTCGTATCGCGCGCACTGCAGAGGAGACTCTTTCGCGCGCCCGAGGGCCATCCCCCTCGGCCCGCCGCCGCGCGTTTTACATGCAGTCCTCCCACTTCCTCCTCCTGCTCGTATATAGGTATAATGTATGTGTACGTATCGCCCCACGGGATCCGACCCTTAAATCGAGAGAAAGAGCGAGAGAGAAAACGAACGCATCTCTCTCTCACCGCCCACTTCCGCCCCCGTTTAATCCCGGCATTAATACACGAGCGAGCGCGATCGCGTTGTCGAGAGATCTCTCTCGCGTGTATATACATTTTTTTTTCGTCGCGAAAGAGAGAGTATCGCCAGCAGCTTCCCTCAGGTGGAATGTTTTCTTTGTTTTTCCACTGGCTTTTTCCCATCGCCCGCAGTTTTTTCATTTCTTCGCTTCCTTCGCTTCTCTCTAGCTCTCTCTCTCTCTCTCTCTCCGCCTTTTTTTGTCTCGCGCGCGCGTTGTCGTTTTCGAGGTGTCGTTGGCAAATGGCGCGAGAGCGTGTATGGAAACGCTCTTTTCTTTTCCGCTCCTCCAGAGGAGGAGGTAGTCGTGCAGTTGACGTCGCGTTACGTCGCGTTGGCGGGTTATAGTGGTTTTCCCGCGCGTCGGCTGCAACAATGCGGTTCTTCGCGTCGACCGCGAGTCGTTTTGTTTGGAAATGGGAAAAAATAGAAGCTGGCTCGAACTGTATACGCTATTTTTTCAACTAATTGAAAAGTAACGTGAAATCACTACGAGGAAAAAAAACGGTATTATACATATAGGTGTGCAGCGGCGGCATCGGCGGCGGTATATAAAGAAAGCATCAGAAACGGGGGCGAAGGTGAAATCCGGTAACCGAAAACTCGCGCGGCGAAAGAAAGGATCCGCAGCTAGCGCGATATTTATCCCGAGAGAGAGAGCGGGGGTTGGAACTCTCGGCTGGATTTCCTGACAGGCCGCGAATCTCGGGTTACACGCCTATCTTTGCCGGTCCCGAAAATGAAGAGTGGAGAGAGAGAGAGAGAGAGAGAGAGAGAGAGAGGGAGGCCCGCGCGTAACGGACGTCCTGCCAGCCCCCGCAGCGGCTCCTATTCAATTCGGGAGCGCACTGCTGTTTTAATATTTTTGATTTTTTATTTCTTTTAAATTCGTCGAGCTATTTCGAGTCGCTCTTACGTAAAATTGCGCCAGCATGCACAGATCGAAACTGCCATTTGCGAATAGAATTTCCATTTTACGCAAGACCAGGAACCTATAAACTATATATATGTACAAGTGTAGCGCAAATGCACACCCGAGGTGACGCACGAAAAGCTATACTTCTCTCGTGCACGCATCCAGCATCCGCGCAAGGCTTACGTCTTCGAAATGTAATAATAACACGCGGCGCAGAAAGAGACAGAGAGAGAGCCTCGATCGAGCAAATCTGAGCCTTCTACGTAACGTCCACATTTATCGAAGTACATACGTACGTACGACCGTAGGTACGTAAGCGCACGCGCGCACGGGTATCCTTACGGTCGCGCGCAGGGCATTCAGCTGTCAGTCAAACGACGGAGCGAGAGAGTCGGATAGTGCCGACGCGATGCTAGAGCAGCAGCTGCCCGCCCGGCGGCTTCAAGAACGCGATATCCCGCTCGTCCGCGCGCGCAGAGAGAAAGAGGGAGAAAGAGAGAGAGAGAGAAAGAGCGTCGGTGGAGCGAGAAAGCAGAGAAATACAAGTCCTCTCTCTCTCTCTTTTTATTTCGTGTATATGTATGTATACACCTATACGTTGCACGAGCATGTATGTGTGTGTGTGTGCAGAGGAGAGACTATACTCGCTGCGTCTCTCTCCCTCTTTTTCGAGTGCCCCCTCGAGTGATGTCGGCTGTCAGGGCAGTGCCGAGGTCCTTGCGAACGAGAGAGAGAGAGAGAGAGAGAAAGACGATGTGCGAGGGCGAGTTATAAGGGATGGAGAGAGAGACGAGGAATGTATAATTATTTGCCGGGATGCGAGAGACGCGACGTTCCAGTTCGAAGAGATTTTGACGGTCTACGCGCGCGCGTTGTGTTACGCACGTCCCTTCGGAGAAAGGGAGTTATGGAAAGTTCTGATTGAATTAATGCGTAAGATGACCTGAGATTCAATATTAATGACGCTGGAAGTTTGCTTGAGAAAAAATAGCGGGAAATCTTTCGAAATTTATTTTGTGGCTTGTCATAATATATACAATAATATATAGAGGATGAAACAACTAACCTTATGATGAGGTCGGCAATAAATCTGAAACAAAAATATCACCACATTAGTCGATTTTCACCTACAACACCGCAGTATCAACCGATAATAATAAAATGACAATACAAAGAAAATCTTCAAGCCCGACCGATATGCTTTCGTTTAAATTAATCAAGGTTACGCATCAGCGAGAGCCGTCGCAAGGTCCAAGAAAAAAAGAAAAGAATCAGAGGAGCCCAATTGAATCATGCGTGATGCTCGGCGCACAATGGGCCAAACTCCCCGAGGAAAACCGAGAGTTTTTGCTTGGGAACGAGTAGTAGCAACATGTAGACGAAACGGTAATTGATGCCTTTGAGAGAGAGATTTTTTTCTTCGGGAATCCGATGCGCGGCCTTTGTGTTTATTTAATTGAAGCACTATACACACCGCGGCGATTTAAACCCACTACACCTGGTTACGCCTTCGGCACAGTTGCGAGAATTGATACGTCTCTTAACTGCGCGGTTTAACTCCTTTTTTTCACAATGCGCGGAGGGTTTTTTTTTCTCCCATTGTGCTCTAATTTTCCTCGTCGAGACTCTGCTGATGCGAAGGAGGGCCGCGCCGCGCGATTACTTCGACTGGCTTTCAATGATCATTTGATATCGATGCGCTGCTGCTGCTGCTGCTGCTGCGATGGTGGGCTTTCCTTTTATTCTTTTTCGATGAAAAACGTATATGGGATTGATCGAGCACGTGGTACTTGGTAATTTTCGTTTCTTTGTCGGACTGAGTATATCGCGCGGGTTAATTGAATGAGAATAGTATTTCCACGTATATTGGTACAAGTGATCTTCTCTTTGTCCAATGAAATGTATATCCTGCGCGTATTATATAAAACATCGTTTTTTTTCTTCATTGAAGAAAAAAAACAATGTCTTATCATAATTACATAATTACATAATTACACTTTGTTGAATAAATATACGAAGCAAAAAACTTGTATTTAAAATTCAATTTGGCTGTTCCAGACGTTGGAAAGTACATATAGCTACGCGAGTATTCAGTATATAGCCCGAGGCCGGCAAAAAAGCTGAATGAAAATCGCCCCTATGGAAGATCAGGATTAGCTAAGTCCTGATCAGGATCACCCCGAAAAATAGGGGTAGGATCAAAACTGTATTATATCTCGTCTGCGCAGTTAAGGATTAGCCGAGATTTAGATTAACTTTTAACGGTCAATAATTTCGCATCTGCTCGGACGCGGAAAAACTATATACGAATACAGCTTTCCAATGAAAAATAATCGAAAAAAAATTCACCGCTCCCACGCAATCGCATTAATCCGCGGGCCAGGCGATGATTGTCAGCCGCGAACAATTACGCGAATTAATCACTCAAGCCGTCGAACTTCCGCGTGTTGGCCATTACAGCAGCAGCCGCGGCGGTGAGAGATAAGCGACGTATGTATAGAGTGCGCATATAGCATCGGGGCATCGCGGGCGGGATAGGATATAGCCTCTCGCGAGCGATCGGAAGCGGCTGCTACTACTGCCATCCACTGAGCGAACGATGACGATTGACGTCGCGCGGTTTCAATCCGTTTAACGTCTCTCGCTGCCGCCATTAAGGCCAAATGGCTCAACAATTTGACGCCGCCGCTGCGCTCAGCGGATATGCTGCTGTTGAGTTCACTCTCTATCCGTCTCTCTCCCACTCGATGCTTGGTTGATTGCGAAGTTTCAAGTAGTGGTTGCGTTGATGGATCTCGGTGGCCAAATTTTATAATTAAATTTTGGGGTGCGAAGAACAAGTTTGGAGCGAATGAAAAAAACCGAGTTTCATATTCTCACGAGTTTTGAATCGACTACAATTTGAATTTTGACACAAAAACGCACGAATTCTCGTGGATTAGAATGCAAGCGGAGATATACAATATTCGACGCTTCCAAGCCTTTTGTTCGATTACGTCAAAAAACTTCCAGAAAGAGAATCGCGCGCGCAGAGTATCAATTTCAGAAATACACCAACGGTCTCGCGATATAAAACAACATCTGCCATTGTGCGACATCGTTTTCTAAAAAAAGAAAGGAGAGAAACCGGCGAATTCTATCTGAATCTTTTCAAGTCACGTCCACGTCTCGGAGACACATAAATTTCTGCACTTCGATTACCGACTGTCGTCACGATGAGACCGCAGCTGTGTTATTTCGGCGAGCGATACATTTAAAAACGTTCATTTAACTTTATCCTGAGCCTCGAGAAACAGCCTACAAGTAGCTGCAGACCGTAAATCAAGCGCAAACTGATTTTTACGCCCGTCATAATTCTCGAATAGCATAACCTGCATTTTACGACTCGACAGTAAATCCAAACTTTTTTTCAGCCTCAGACATTCTCGCATTGTACATCCCTACAAGTTGTGAACACGTAATCTTATCTCATTCTATGGCCGTTTTCTCGCCGCTCTCACTCTATACCTTCATCACCTTACACCCTTCTCACTGCAACCGCCGCGCCGGTAGCGCGGCTACTCGACCTAATACTCCAATTTTTTTCCTCGCGCGCGCGCGTCCCTTTTCCAGCTGACGAGAAAAAAAATCCTAGAAAAAAGCGGAAAAAGAAAGGGACGCAGCGGTCCTTTTCTATTTTCTGCACGAGGGTAACCCGACGCCTACACCCCGCCAAAAAACGATCCTCTTTCTGACCAGCTTCTTCGGAAGCTCGCGCGTATCCATTTACTCGAACTTGCGCGCCGTCTCTTTGAACTCTTAATTCGTAGGTAAAAGAAGGAAAGCTAGTTATCCGATTCGTTAGATATCGCCAGGACTGATCTCCTAGGAGTCTCCTGTGATCTCGAGCCGCATCTTCGCACGCATCTCGAGGAAAACACGGGGGAGGAGAGTATTTTTTTTGGAATTGATGCTGGAGCACGAGGTTCCGAGAAGGAGTGAGGGGAGAGTTTGGTGTGTGTGACAGAGAGAGAGAGAGAGAGGTGGATTCGACACCATAATTTCTGGGGGATGCTATAAATGTCAAATCGCATTTTTATGCTTCTCGCGGGTTCCACACATATTTCGAGCCTTTTTAAAAACGTTTCGAGAAAATTGGAATAATCCATATTTCTGAGTATCAACACTTTGAGATCGATGACCGTAGGAATGTAATCTACTTACGAGGTATCAATTTATGATGCTCTATATGCGGCTAGAGTATTGGATCGGGTACACTGCAGGAGACGACCTCTTCTCATCGACTGTTCACGGGTAATTAACTAGCCGCCGTCGTGTAAGAGTCTGGCGCATAAGGAGTAGTATAGAGACACTCTTTGTTTTTGGTATGTTTTGAATTCTTTCAAACTTCCGATAAGTTTCGAGGCAGGCAAAACAAACTCAAGTGGAAGAAAAATAACTTACAGTTTTATGGCTCTTCAGTTTTGTGAAAGTAAACATATATGAATTTCTACGAAAGAAAATAAAACCTTTCATGAGAAAATTCAACAAATCGGCGAAAATCGTTACAGTAAAATTAAAGCGTAATCAAATTAACGAGTTAATTGGCACTTACAGCATGAAAATGTTCTCAGCGTAGAATGAGAGACATAGAAGCAAAGAGAGAATGAAAGAAGGCCGTAAATCCGTGAATGGAAGCGATTCGATACCAGCTAGCGCACTACGTTTTCACTCCCCCCACGCTCAATCTCTCTCTCTCTTTCTCTCACTCTCTCTCTC
>UCQR01100743.1:0-13138 GCA_900474235.1 Cecidostiba semifascia | reverse complement strand
AGAGAGAGAGAGAGAGAGAGGGAGGGAGAGAAGGCCGAAGAGCGAGTAAAAGTAGAAGGGGAAAAAGCAGCCTGCATACATATAGAGAGAGACCCGATCCTCGAGCCTCGCTGGAAGAGAGCGGACTGACAGATGGCGAGGCTCCGAGCCGGTTACGTTCCAAAGAGGGAGAAGGAGCGAGTGTGTGTCTGTTTGTGTGCTCGCGCATGCGCTCCTGCCGTGGGAACGTCGCCGCCGCCGCCACTGCCTCTCTCTCTCTCTATCTCTCTCTCTCTCTCTTCGTCGCACGCACCGGGCACGAGCTGCTGCTGCTGCTGTTGCTGCTCTGCTGGGCCCGGGGGGTAGCGCCTCGTCCACGCGAGCGGCACTGCCGCCGCCGACTCTCTTGAATGGAGGTTCTCAATCGCAGGCCACGAGCGTGTTTGCGCGCGCGCGCGACCCGGCGCGAGCCAACTCGATGCCTGCGCTGCTGCTTTGACTTCCTTTCGTTTTGAACGGCTGGGATGACTGCGTCGATCTTGAAAGCAGCATGCAGGCTTTGCTGCGATGCGCGCGCGCGAGTGCTGGTGTGGTGTGAAGTTTGGATGATGGGAAAGAGGGGGTTTTTGGAGGGATTTTGCTTTGATTTGTTTTGATTGGAAGGACTATAGCAACTTTGCAATAATAATTCTCTTATAGTAGGAAATCAAATGGCACGCGTTTTTTTTTTATGTGAAACATCTTTTTGGCAGATTGAACAGTTTATGATCGTTGAAGAGATTCGGATGCAGAATCAAAGGTCGAAACTCTCGATGGATTTTTATGATGGCCTGTGAACGTTGATGTTTCTTTAGCTGTATAGCTTTGTGTATACAGCGTTTCGTAAGAAATATAAATAGATGCGAAATATTCCTTGCATCAACAATGCCGCATAGAATATTTTTTTTTAGCTAACTATGATCAATGAGTTTCCAAACGTCTCTGTTGTAATAACGTGCAAAACTGTAACGTTGCATCACGAAGAAACTACCTTCGATTCCGGAAAGCATAAGAGCCAGCCGTGTAGTTCCAGTAGCGTACTTTGCTCGAAAATGGTCAAATCGTGATTCACGAGATAAAAAAAATAAATAAAAATCCTAAATCCGTTGCATTTCGTATCCATTCTATATCATCATTTTTATGCTAGTAGCTTCCTCAAAACAAAAAGCGAAAAATATACAGCTATTGAAGCATGACACACCGACAATTTTTCCCAAAGAAGAGTAGGAGGAAGTGGATCAGCAGATGAGAGCAGCTCGATAAAGCAAGCAGCAGCACAATGGAACTTGCAATGGAGAGCTGAGGAAACGCGAGGCGCGTGTGAGAAACTTTCTTCATTGCTGTAATGCCCGCGAGTAGTGAAATTATTATTAGTCGGGTGCAATTGGATAACGCGCTCGCGCTGGTGTCTGCAGCTCGATTCCTTTTTTTCCGCGTCGTCGTATTATTGTGTGAAAAGCGTTGGATCCGATGTGGAATTAGATAAGCGCCGATGCTTAAATGGACGTTTCTTAGTCATTGTTGGGAGGTGCAGAGTGATATAATCGTAAGCCGCTGTTTTAGCGTCTATCTGCTGATGGTTTTTAGCATTGTCTTTACGAGGCTCGAAATTCTTCTGCGTATGTGTTTACTTTTAACTTGTCTGAAGTTTCCGGCTGAGTGCAACTCGTCGTTAAAATGTAACGGTAAAAATCTCCTTTGTTTTCGCGAAGCGTTTTAATGATATTTACAGATTTTTTTAACAAAATTCAATCATATATTCTTTACTTTTTATATAAGGCAATAAAGAATCTAGATTGGATTGTCTTATTCTTCGTAGATATCATACCACCCTCGGCGTGATACCGTAATCAGAAGTCAAGGATCGTGACTGTTCATAAACAAAATCCGACGCAGAAAATAACAGAGGAGCCTCGTGTACACTGTACAGTTGTACACCCACATAGCCACGGAAAAGCCAAGCCCAAACATTCATTTGCAGCACGTGTGCGCTCGTGCGTCCTGTCTCCTCCGCGGGATATCCATATTGTTCGTATATACACTGAATCGAGGGATTCACATATTTTGACAGGGTCTAGTGCTTCGTCATCGTCAATTTGTACAGACCTATAAACGCATCTTCTTGACGCAGTATAAAGAAAAGAAGGCTCTGAATTCATCTATGGAAGTTTTTTTTTTACGATATTATCAAAGATCTAGATTACTTTGGATTTTTTAATTGTTCAAGCTGTGTATTAGAACGACTTAATGATGCATACTATTGGTCTGCAATTGCACACACATGAGAAGCAGCCAACTCGCATTTTGAAACGCAGTTCAATCACGGTGTTAATCAATCACTTGTGACTAGATAAATGTTTCGAACATTGATCAGCCACACGGCATGATATTATCAGATTATATGAAATACGAAGATTGGCAAAGCTTATGTAATCGCGCACTTCCATGTTTGTACGCTCACAGCGAAACAATGCTATAGCGTACTATCTATTGAGCCATCATTTATGGATTAAGTATAGCATTAATCTCTACCCGCACAACTATCCAAGTCCTAAATTCTCTCTCCTCCCTACTTTCGCTTCCTTCCCACCTTCAAACCTGTCATCTTCCGTCCATCAAAGAAGCAATTCAGTGCAAACAACACAACTCGCAAAGACCGTCGATTCTCTTCAAGTTGTGTTTTTTATCGAGACACCGCCCACCGCGCAAGAAGTCATCATCGATCCTTCCGCGAACGGGTGTAAAAAGTGTCCATCTCGTGCCACCAAAGGCGCGGGACAACGATCATCTCTCACGCCACTATACCCTCAGTCGTCTGTAAACAAATGACAAAATTGGCGTGAAATTCTCCTGGGACACACGAAGCTGCTAATAAAAGGCCTCGTTTACTGCTGGGAATGAGCGCCGCCAGAGAGACGGAAAAAAAGAGTCAAGTTTTTCCTCTGCGATATGGCCTTTCGACCTATGCCGGAAATTGAATTAGTACTGGAAGCGTTCTTCTCACCGCACTCGATTGTGACTTCATCTGCGATCAGAAAAGAGGCTTGCCAAATGGTACGTAAAAATTAATGTTGCAGAGAGAGAAAGGTAAAGTTTATTATGCGGCTGCGGTTCAAACAAACTGCCGAACAATAGAGCGGTTTACTTTTTCTCTTATCGTGGAATTTCAAGAAACGTATTAATCATTTGTAGCACAAAGAAGACGAGACCGCGAGTGAGTTAAAATAAATATCAGAAGAATCAACAAAGGACTTCCAGAAGCATCTCGACTAATGGTCTTTCGATTTTCCGAGCAAATATGTGCTTTATACCGTCGACTGCCTCCGTTGAATCCTGTACGTTGCATTTACATACAGAGAGAGAAAGAGAGAGAGAGAGAGAGAGAGAGTAGAAGAGAAGCCAGAAAGAAGAACCTCGTACGTGCGTACTTGCAAGGGCGACAGTCTAAACGCGCGGTACACAGTAGTAGTTTACAACTGCGGCACGTGCGCTACTGCGCATTGCTCTTTCTTTGTCGCCAGAAATTGAAAGCTGTTTGATCAGGGAATTAACGCTTGTTTGTCGTTTGTCGTACGTTGAAAGCGACAGAATGGAAAATAATTTTCTATATGTTGTAAAATCGTGAACAAACCGCACAGAACATCTTCTTGATCGAAAATACACGCCCAAGTGGTTCCAACTTCCTATAAGCGCGTACATCCCCACCTTGGAAACCAATTTTTACACTAACCCAAATCCGAGCCCAAATCGCACTTTTAATTTTCTCGACTTTTTGATGACACACTACTCGACCAAACGAACATAAGCGATCAAAGAAGTGCAACATCATATTTCAAAAATTGAAAGCAGGACAAAGCTGAGAAAAATCTGCCCCCTACCCCCCGAAAAATTTGTCCCCCTCGCGCGAATCAAAACGCGCAAAAGTAATTTTCCATCCTCGCCTCCGTATCACCAGCGACGATTTGCGGCGAGGGTGTCAGGGACTAATCGAGCCTCTCTCCTCCCCCTCTACGACACAAAAACCAGCGAAAAAGGCTACTACTATAGACACACACACAGCGAGCTATATAGCCGGAAACTGGCGAATGGAAGAAAAATATTGTTCGACAGGCCCTCGGAACCCTTTATTACGAGAGACGAGGTGCGGGTCACGTGTCGCGACACGCGGCCGGTCCACGTGCGCCACGAGAAGCGACGACGGAGTGTGTCATCGGCGTCGGCGCGGGATGTGCACTGTGCAGTGGGGCACACGTGCTGAAGAGTGGATTTCGGGACGGGGGGAGGCTTTACGCACAAAGAGAGAAAGAGAGACGCGGTGGATCGAAATTTTTGGAGGGAATATTTTGGACGGGGTTTAGGGGGGAGAGAAATGAGGTGTTGCTTGGTGTGAGCCTTTGTTGCGTAATAAATGGCTTTGTTTAGAAAGACACGGAAATTTTTGTCATTTATTTTTATAACTGTTGCACAATTTGTAATATATGGAATATGAATTTTTTATTTTTGTCAAGCATTACCAAATGAAGATGACATGTTGTGAAATTTTTCGAAATTTTGTGCGACATATCCCATAAAATATTGATATTTTCTTTCCTAGGTATCCACGTCCAACTTATTCGATAGTCCTCCAAATTTTCTAACAATCTGCTTTTTAAATCGAAACCGAGGAAACTCACTTAATTACAATTTTGACATTTCTTCTCACAACAACAGGATTCGAATTATTTATAAATAATAATAACGAGCTTGTATACCAAAGCAATCGATCAGAATTTCATACGCAATGCATAAATTTCAATAGACGAGATCAGGGCAGATGGGAGCAAAATAGTTGCCGCAGACATAAGCCAATATAAAGCCTTAACGCTCGAAAAATTAAAAACCTTGAGCTTCGGCCTTAAGCATATCGGTTTCAAAATATTTAGCACAGCACCACCCATCCCTAATTTAAATACACGCAGAAGATCTGGCCCGCCTCTCCCTTCATTCCCCCGCGACACAAAGCCACTACCCCTCACTCCCCCCGCTGTAAAAAAGAAGAAAGTGATATAGTGTGAGAGAAAAGTGCAGCAGCGCCGAGGCTATATCACAAAAAAAAAACGATGAGTCCGCAAACGAGCGGCTGTTAATGCCGCGCACGCGTCGCCTGCAAAAGGGAAGGTTTTTCACGGGCTATTGTCCACACGGCGGCGGCGGCGGCGACCCCCTTTCATCCGGCTACTGGCTTTAATTCGCCATATTGTCAAGTGGCGCTGGCTAAATTTGTTGTTCCATTGGATTACGCCGTGTCTGACGCGACTGTGATGTATGTATCGCGCGCACATCTCGCGGGAACGACGAGTCGTTCAATTTTCAATCGAGGGTGAAGTATACTGCAGGAGAAAAAATTTTTTTGGATCTGATGGCTTTGTGCTGCTATACTGTTGCTTCGATTATTGAGATTTATGAGCGATTTCGAGATATGGTGGTTGGGGTTCTAATTATTGAAAGGGAGAGACATCACGCGATAGTGGAGTAATGGTGTCGAGGGTGGTTTAAAATTCTGGGGTGGTTATGGCAACTTTTGTGGAAAAATTGATATAGCAATGAATTCTACGTCAGCACGCGTGGAGAATGTAAGTCATATAGTTTCCGAAGTCGATAAAGCTTTTGTCTTGCGCCGTATCGAAAGATGATAAACTGGGTACTATACTAAGCTTCACGTATATAATGTGTACGTTATCCCATTTTGAAAAATGACGATTTTAAAAGCCATTACGCGATAAACGCTCGCTGCTGAAACAGGAGCAAAGGCCTAAAACGAAAGTGCTCTGTTGCATCATATTCGAGAAAATGACGCTAATTTAGCCGGTCGAGATGCGCGAAAACTAGTTTACGCGGTAACTCGTACATGTGTGGCAGCAGTGTATATAGCCACAGAGACCTGCATTCGTTAAGGTACGTGCATGGACCCACTAAGATTGAAAGTGTGGACGAGAAAAGTGTATTATATGACGGCGCGATGTTGCTGCAGTCTCGTGTAATTAGCCTGGCAAATGAAAGAATCTATTACGACGAGGGAAACGATGTTTCGCGCCTTTGTCCCTCGTATATATATGTAGCTTTCTTATACTTCCTTCGCCTCTTTGTTTGACGCTGCTGTAATTATCGTGTGTGCTTTGGAATCTGGTGCACGTGTCAAAAAATCAAAAGTTTTTAATATAACAATTTCTTATACACGCTTCACGACATTGAGCTGACATTATCACACGCGTCAAACAAATTGCTCCTACAACGCATTATATAAGACACTGCAGTGGCAGAGAGTATATTACAACAATCGCAATAGAAGTCACACGCGAAGGTACAGCAAATTATTCACTTTAGCGCAATAAAGCGACGGCTGCTTATCAGCAGTGTAGTGCGCGCGGCGACCAATAACTCACGATTGAGTAATTTAAATGCGAAGCATTATTTGTAAAACAACTGTGGTGTCGCTCGACTCTATATACCACATTCGCTAATAATTACATTATTAATTTCCATCGTCGTATACTCGTATCCTGTTACAAAATTCGAAATACCAAAAGCAACGAGCCGCGCGCCAAACTCGCCGGCATATCCGTTATAGGAGGTATTTCATCGACGCACTTGTCAGAGAGCTTGTTCTTAAGAATTCGCGCGAATGGAGGCTAAACCGCTGATAAATATCGCGAGACAAATAGAGCGCGACAGATTCTTCGCGCAGTCGCGCTGACGGTGTGTCTGTATATAATATACGCACGACGACGTGTAAGAAAGAAAAAGAACTTTATGCGCGCGATAAACAAGAATACGTCGCATTGTCATTGAAAAATAAGGTACAGAATAATGACGAGGTCGTGCTATATGTATGTGCACACGCAAATTGTTTCAAGGCGCGCATCTCTCTTGATTTCGCGGGTTCGCGACGTAATCGCATTATAACGGGCTCTCTTCGCGACAATGACCGCGTCACGTGATAACGGATTTGCGCTAGAGTTGCAATAAGCGAACGAAGCCTGAAGGAATAAGCTGAGAGAGCATCAGGAAGGCATTGTCATTATTAGTCGAATGAATTTTCATGATATCGCCATAGGCTCGAAGCGGGAGACGACGACTGGACGTATAGTATACTCGATTATCGCTCTCGTCGGTGTATTATAGCTGTAAAGCCAGTTGACAAAGGCGCAAGTCGCCGATCGATTTTCATTGTCTTGCTTTTACGAGACGATATTCTCAACTGTTATGATCGACAAGACTTCTTTTTTTAAAAGCCAATTAATCCTTCATTGCGTCACGATACACACACACACACACAACTCCCAACTTTCTCGCGGAATCTCTATTACACTGCATCAGCGAGAGATCCATATTATACACCTCATTATATTCCTGCCCACATCGCACACAAAATCGGCCATTTATTCAATGTATACCAGCGTAAAGCACCGTGTATAATAGAGAGAGACTAGCATATATACGAATGCAATTTAAATGCGTTCCTGAATCACGAGCTAGCGGCGACCGGGATAATATTGGTTCGCCGCGACGATCATTACGCCGTCGCTCTCGGCGAGTTCCGTTCCTTATGCTGCACCAACGCTTGATATATCCCACGCTGAGAGCTCTCTCTCTCTCTCACACACACACACACACACACACAGCTGCAGCAGCAGCAGCAGCACATATCAGACGCTCGTGATTTGACTGTGATCGACCGAGTCATCGGGACGAGTTTTTTTTTCTTTCGTGTATATATAGAGTGCATTAAGGCTGTATAAGCTCGATCAAAACATAACGGAGTGACACGGCGTTCCGCATTGTTTCTGCTGGATGAGAGAGAGAGAGATATGATTGTAATGGGGAGGGGGGATTATTAGTTCCGCGTTGGGAGGTTTGGAAAAATCGGTGGGTGTTTGGGGTATGTAACGGTGTGTATCTTTGATTTTTATTATATAGATGCATATTCTATTCGATAGTGTAGATATCACGCAAAAAGGTAGAAAGTCAGAAAGTTTAAAAAATGCATTATTGAACCTCATTATACGTTCGCTCGTACAATATTCCAAATAACAGCCGACGTATAACTTGCCATTACCCCGTCATCTCTCGCTCATTTTTACGATTGCAAAGTCGAAAAGCAAAAAATAAAGACATTTCACGAACACACACGAAAATCGCTCCAGGACTATCTGAAATTACACCCACAGCCGGAGAACCTCTCTCACATCACGCAGATCACGAAAAATATCACATACTCAAGAGAGAAAAATTCGCCAAGGCTCCCGAGCGTCGATTTTCCAATTATCCCACGCGGTAGCCGCCTGAACTTCCGAACTGTAATGCCTCCTCTCTCTCACCTTCGTATACCCGAAAACGACCCTAAGGCTATGGAATTACACTGCGCGCGCGCGCACGCACCGACGATTTTCCGGGATATCGCAATAAGAGGAGGATAAAGGTTGAAGGGCTGCGCTGCAGTTGCGACGCCTTCGGCGCTTTTGGGATGGATGCTTGCTCGAGTCGGGACTAGTGTATAAAGGTGTACTTGAGAAAGAGAGAATAGAGCTTCGCCTCGGCTATCGCGTGGGAGGCTTCGCATCCTCCAGTTCTCGCATTTCTGCGCCATACTCGCTCTGTGAGGCTCTCGCGGGGTGAAATTTTTCTTTTTTACTACCTGGCACCTTCGGACTATTGTTTTCTATATTGAATTTTTGCTTTGAGGTTTGATATATGTATAGTGGACTTGAACACTTGTATTGATTCAAGTTTTTAAAAAGTATAATATAATATCGTTCAAAAGCGACACTTACTTGCAATGTGATTCTCCTCGCGGCGATGACACGCAGTGGCCTCCATTTTTGCAGGGACTCGGCGAACACGAAACAAATCCTGCAACACAAAAAATCCAATCATTTATATAAATATATTATATTCGTATATTAAAAAAAATACATCTTCTCCAAGTCAAAACCCACAATCTCAAAAAAAAAAAAAACGCTATGTAATAATTCGTCTTATCAAAACCACTTTCATTATAACAGTGTCTTTGACCGCATCGTTAAGTATACAGGCAATTTGAACAAGTGCAATCTGGAGGAACGAGCTGCGCACACCCGCGCACATCCTGCTTCGTTAGACTGCCGGAACCTCGGCTCAAACGGTTTCACACACGCCAACTGCTTGAAGAAACTGCATCTCGCTGCTACACGATGATGATGATACGGCGATCATCTTTTTCATTCGGGGATTAGGTTTCCGCAGTGTGTGTGACGTTAAATTATACGTGTGAGTATATCTATAGACGATGATATTTTTTTCAGCGTGTCAACGTTCGCTTTTAGTGTTAATGCGAATCTGGTTTATATAGTCAGGTATATGAAGGAAGTATCGTGTTACTGGGATATCTTGACTATATTATATGGTTACGTAAGTCGATCGTCGTCCTAATACACTATAGGCATTTGAAATATTTTGAAAAGAGAGCGTTAGATTATAAAATATTATTTGAAAAGATCTATATATAATACTTTCGACTTCTCTCACTTTTCCTTTTTTTTTTTTCTTCGCGTTTAAATGCAAGCGAAACATTCGAGTCGTTGTTGTTACAATCGAGGCGTGAGCGACTGCACCCAAACCGTATTTTATATGCGAGACAGCGCGCGGTCACGTTAATCGACCTCTAAACACATGCTTTCGTACCCGGCATGTGCAGCCTTTAAGTGCGTGATTTAGATCGATCCATGACATCATCACAGCAGGCAATAATCTACTTTCAAATCAATAACATTAAACACGTGCAAAATCATCATCAACATTTTCTTGTTTATATATTATAAGAGAAAGAGAGTTCATCGGCCCGAATCCACAACACTAAATGCAGAAACGAACGAAAAATAAAAAAAAATCTCCGTACAAGCCCCCTTTGAATCTCCGCAAGCGCAGTGCGCAACAAAAATTAACTGCCCTGCGTGCGATCCGATCTCTCTCCTCTCTCGCAATAAGTCTCTCGCGCATCTCTCGAAAACGCGTTATCGCGCCTCTCTCTCGCGGCACAATGAAGAAGTTCGCTGCTGTATGGCTCGCGCGAACAGGACCAGCACACGAGAGAGTGAGAGAGAACGACAAGACGGATGAGATCAGTTAAACGAAACTGCCTCCGTGACAAATCCTCCGCTTCCTTTTTCGCTCTCTCTCTCTCTCTCTCTCTCTCGCGTGAAACGTCGCTCTGTACGCGTATGTATGCGTGAGAGAGGACATGTGTGCGTAGGTGGTGCACGCACTGTCTGTATGTGTGTGTTTTGTGCGAGGCTGATTTATTGGGCTTCGTTGTTTACGGATTTCTTTGGACTACTTTTTGAAATGACGAGTGTACGGCGTGTGATGTTGTACTTGGAATGAAAGATTGGATCAATTTTTAGCAACTTATATGAGGGAATATCGTGCGAACCCACAACAGTATCATGATATCATAACGAACCTGATGCACGTGATTTTATATCAAACCGATTCGAGCTCATTAGAAGACTCTCACGCAAGCTTCTGCGCCGATATGAAAAACATTTTCCAGGCACGCAAAAAAATTAATCATATCAACGAGAGCCTCTTACTCCAAAAAAAAGAAATTAATACCCGCTGGTATATAATAATTCCCAACGCACACGAAATGCGCGCATTCATCGCGGCGACCGGTATCGGCTTGCGCAACCGGATGACATTTTCGCACGTTCGATCTCGTGGAATTAGCATATATATGTACACGATATTCCGAGTCTATGGTCAGTTTGATTAAATTAGCTTATAAGCTGCTAGATAGATCAACTGTGTGCGTAATGCCCGTAGAGTCAGTTGTGCGCAGCGCCTTACGCGCGATTAGTATAACGAGGTGACTCGTGTCCATTTTGTTAAAATTCCTGCATTCGGTTTTTTTTATAGATCCTTTTACGCAGGCATCAGCTCTTAAGTTTGGAATTTTTTCCGATCGAGCTTGTAACGATTTCCTTTTTCAGTTATCGTAGATTATAAATTAGCACATTTAATGCGTGGAAATTCACTTGCATAATATATAACGTTGTTGCCTCTATAATACTGCGTCATCTATATAAACGTCAATTATACATCAATAGTAACAAGAAGTGATCGTGATGACCGCGATCTTCTTCACTGAGTATGTGACACACAAGCATATCGGGTGTCAATGTCACGGGAACGATCATCGAGTTGAAGAGAAGAAAAAACCGTCGACGCGAGAGCATTATTCGCGCCTCGTTCCGCGGACTGCTTGAGAAAGGTCGCGCGCTGTCGCCCACGTCGAGGAAGAGATTCTATTCGGTAATTTAGAGGCCGTCGTCGTCGTCGTTATGCGCCGCTGGAAGGAGTAATGAACGCTGTTCGGTCGATTATTTAAATGCGATTTAATGGAATAATCAGTGGCTGTCAGTGTATGCTGCTACTATATACTAACGGTTTTATACAGGTGGAAGAGAGTTTTTCTTAGCCGAGAAAGAGAGAGAGAGAGAGAGAGAGAGAGAGAGAGAGGGAGAGAGAGAGAGAGCTGGAGAGTTGTAATTAGCCTGGATGCTTTCGTGATTTGTCACAACGATTACTTATGAGGCTTGTGTTTTTTTTTTGTTGTAAATATTAATACGCGTGGACCTGCTTACGCAACACATCATCTGCGTATATTCCGATGAATTCATCGACAAACTTGAAACTACTCTCCCATGTGATGTGCAACTTTCGCAAAGTCCCTCCCATCAGCATGTCCTCGATTCTAATTCGATAAAAGCAACTGCCACGACGTTTTACTCTCTCAGTGTCCCGCAGAGGCACGTTGACCCTGTCCTCTCCCAGCGGCAGCACTTTGACACTGCAAGTTCCACTTTTACTCTCTCGGGACTCGTATGTAAGTAGAGATCTCTCTGAGGCATGTCTGAAACTTTCCTCGGGTCAAAGGTCGATGCGAGTATGTGGAGGCATTCGATTAGAAGAAGCTGGAGAGGGGATTCGATTGGATGGATCGATGGAAATCGCACGTGATGCTTTATATGACTCATGAGTGGTTATGCAAGTTTGGGTGGGATATTAGGCTTCCTTATACTGATAGGTATATACAGGAGAGAACTTTGCTGATGTGAAAAATGCGTCTGGATGATTGAGAAATTGTTGCTGAAGCTGGAATTAACGGATGTGGTTTTAATTGGTTGTAGTGAGCTTTGTAAACACGCTATAAAACAGACAGATACACACTTTAACGAAAGTGAGTCATCAAAGTTGGTAGTCATCTGGAAGGAATTTACCAAGTTTGGTGTATATTAAAATTATACAGACATCTTGGATTTGTGTGCGATGATCCTTGGTCAATAAAGGTCATTTGGTGGTGAGATATACTGAACCTTCCATTCATAAATTTTGTTTGCTTACACTATCGAGATACTTTTAATTCTTGACAATAAACCAATCCTTTCTTTCAAGATCCCTATCCGACAAATGCATCTAACTTGCAAACCCCCCAGAGAAAAATATTCAAGATAAGCCACATCTTTAGCAACAGTAGCACGAGCCAAAAGCCGTCCTAAAAAATCCAATCAATCCATCGATCAGAGAGCAAACTCTGAACAACACCAGATTTCACAACATCAGCAAACCTCTCTCTCTCTCTCTCTCTCTCTCTCTCTCTCTCTCTCTCTCTCTCTCGCGACATCACCGCATCCGAGTCAATTAGGTCCGCGGTCCATTTAAACTCCCATCGACACGATCGTCTCTCCCATTAGTTAGCTACTACTATAAACTGGCGTTTTTGCGTTTCTCGAATTCGCCATGTTTGGCGCCCGGCGTGAGATCGCGTTCGTTCAAGCATTGCGACACCTCTGCATCACAAGGACGATAAATTTCGCGGCGGCGGCGGCGATCGGTGGCCCCGATCGATTCACTCGTTCTCTCTTTCAAGAGGTGGATAATGCCGATGCGCGACTACCACTACGTCAGATAAGCCAGGGATTTGAGAATTCCAATTCACCTGTGTGTGTGTGTATTATATAGCTACAGTCGGATAGATCGAATTTGCTCTCCTTTCGTTATTTCCACGTTTAAACGCTGCTGGCACCAGTATAAACTATATACA
>UCQR01100742.1:0-10807 GCA_900474235.1 Cecidostiba semifascia | reverse complement strand
TCTCTCTCTCTCTCTCTCTCTCTCTCTCTCTCTCTCTCTCTCTCTCTCTCTCTCTCTCTCTCTCTCTTTTTCTCTCTTCCTTTCTTGGGTGTGCGCGCAAGATATCTTCCGCTTTCGAGCCTCAAGGTCGACGAGTTCTCTCCCCTATACTGTGTATGTATGTATGTATGTACTGCATTGCTGGAGGGTAAAGAAAACGAGAAAGAGAGATGGGAAGAAAATCGCGAAGATGAGACGCGCGCGCGCATACACGTGTGGCTTTTTTATTTTATACCCAGGAAAGGTGATTCATTGGCCTGGAGTCTTTCCCGGCTTGACAAATGTGCGCGAACACCTTTTTTCTTCTTCTTCTTCTTCTTCTTCTTCGTTCGAAGAACCAACACGCGAGGTTTCTTGCCGCCGCTGCTACTGCTGGTGCTGCTTTATCATGCTATACTTTTATGTTAATTTACGTGGGCTTCGAGGACTGCCACCTGGAGCATTTGTTAACGCTTGTTACTTGCGCGCTTGAAGATGGATGTATCGAAGTTTTTTTTTTGCGTAAAGAGCTGTGTGCGATTGAGGATTGAGTTATTTTAGTCGAATGGTGTGGTAAACGAGTCGAGTATGAATGGCTTTTTGAGAAGTTATTATAGGAGCTTTGGATAGTTTTGAGTGACTTATTTTGAAATGAAAAATTCTAGAGGGACTACAGAATTTAATTTAACTTTTTTTTTGTTACATTAATTTTGTTAAAAAACTTCATTTCGATTTAATAGTCTTTGAGGTATATGATTTAATTAAACTTTTTAATTATGGTATCTAATGACACGGTCAAGTATCAATAATAAGAGATCATTACTGAATCTAGCCGCTAGCGTTTCAATTATATGCATTTAGTCTAAAAGCATCTCGGAATTCAATATAAACAAAGTTTTTTTCAATAGAGTGTATAACTTTGACTACATTGATACTTAGTGTTGCTGATTGAGTCTTCTGGATCAACTCGTTCTAACGTAACATTGAGATAATTTTCAAAAGCTCCACTTGATACTAACTTGATAGTTGTTGTAGAACAATCGATCAGTTTTTCTGTCTCATCTGTAAAAGAAAAATTGCATTACGATAAACACTATAGCACAGTTTTATTGTACGACAATCAAGTAGTTGTATATCATTATGTATAGTGTGTCAAATGAAGCAATGACCTACCATTCGATTTATGACAGACAATATCCAAAACTTCGATGCGATTTGGGTCCAGTCCACCACTTCCTCCAATTTCAATACGATCTGGCAAATCGGAACACTAAAAATAAAATGTATTATACACATCTAATCATTTACGAATCAGACGTTACTAAAGCATACTATAGTCACCTTGTCCGAAGTGTCGTCACTTGACGATTGTGAATTGCCAATACTGTAGGAATTAAGTTTAACCTTTGCTTGATCTACAAACCAATAAGAGCAATTTATTCTTCTTCCATGATTTCTCAAAACAACGTAAGGCTCGCCACTGAATACTACATTACAAGCTGTAAAAATAAATCATTTCTTTTTTAATTATTTTTGAAGTATATACTTCATTTTAATGCATAAATAACAAAAACATACGGAAAGGATGTTTCTGATGTTCCACGTTCACAGTGAACCCTTTACCAATCTCAAGGATTCTGAACGATATCAAAGCGCCGTTTTGCGAACTAACAAAAGTCCTTTTACCAGGTGGATTGTTTGAACAAAATTCAGTGTCCTTAGGATCAGGATTGATGTCTGTGACTGGGAATACTTGACCGTTCAGTTCCCAGCCATCAGTATACTATACGTAATTTGAAATGAAATTAATCAAGCTAATTCGTAAACGGAAAGGATCTTATATACGTTGAGATAATTAAATAAAGTACCTGAACCAAGCTACTAGTTTCGCTACCCTCTCCACATGGAACGTCGAATTGGGTGAAAGTAATTTTTATCAGATCGCTAGCGTCAGCCAGTAAATAAAGTCCTCTAACCTTGCCCTCATTATTCGTTGCTTTGTACGAATAAGTACCAGGTGTTGATGCAATATACATACCTTGAATTAAGGATCCAGGTTAAGTCATTATTAAATTTCGAGAAAATTAAGATTTACATTTATGCGTATACTACCATCAGGCGTATCAGGAATCACTATAGGTTCGCGCTGCACTGCTCCCGGATCGGCCTGAGCCTGAATTAAGAATAATTATGCTGTCAATGAGATTTTTCTATAATTGTATAACTTATTTATTGCGTTTTGTCTTCTTCAAAATTAGTTTATATTTTCTAATAACATCGTTGAGATACATTAACACAAAGATTGTAACACCACAAAACCTTCTTTCAAATTTAAATGATATGAATATGAACATATCCTTTAAGAATTATTGAAGTGTTGCGCAAAATCAAAAGATTTTTTCGAAATCTGTTTAGTCAGATGCTACTGCGCTACTGGTGTACGTACGTAAAGTAGATTTAAAAGTTCCTGTACCACTGTTTGAAGAAGTATACGCACCTTAGAAGATGCGATAAGATTCACTGACATAATACATGGTAAGAATCATAAAAAAAAGATCAACAACAGCTGTGTGTCGTCACAAGTTTTTTATCTCGTTTACAGAGTTACCGCTGGAAAATTTTATTTCTATTTCTTTGGAACGTGCTTTTAAATCGATTAAATTCAATAAATGCAAAATAATTACTAACAAAACTTCTAAATATTATCAATGCTAAAACTAAACTAAGGAATCTTTCTTTTTTTACCCAGGCTTACAAAGAGAGTATTTAAATATCGATAATAATTAAAAATTAAAAATCTTTTTACACAATCTATTTGTATTTTTTTCAGTTCTTATAAATATCTCTTACAATATTTGTTTTCTTTTTATACTCACGCGTGGATGAGCATTGAAGAAAAGATAAACGGTCGACAAAAACAGATTGAAGCACCACATGATGAAAATGAACGTGAAGTATACTTTTAATCAATCTTCATATCAATTATTCTCACATTAATTAACGCAACAATTACGGACTGATATCCATAATTAACTGAGTTGAAGCAGACGAAAAAAGCGAATTAATTCTCTGTACACGGTGTCGCGTGCTGAATTGGCGAAAGACTGTGATATATATATACCGCGAGAGTAGCGCCATCGTAGGAAGATAATGATGATAAATTTTAAAGAACGGTATGAATGAACGATAATACTAGTATACTTCATCAGGTGTACGCTTTGAATAAAAAAAGTCAATATACAACATTTTAACTCTGAAATAGATAATACAATAATCACAGGGTGTAATCTATTTGTAGTTTACACTAAAATAAATTCATTTAAAACATTAGCTGTGTCATAGGAAATCTACTGTAAGTTTATTCAAAATCGAGAAGAAATATTTTTCTATCTTCTTCTTTTACTATTAAATATTATTTCTTTAGTATAATCATTTTAAAATTTGCAATATGACAAAGAACATTTGTATAATACAAAAGGGCTATTTTATATAGCTTTTATTTAAAAGTTATAATATGAGAGATAATTGAATTTTACATTAATTAATTAATAATTGGATTCATATAAACTCGCAATGTACATATGTACTCGCAATGTACGAGGTTTATTGTTGAAGCGCGCGCACAGATACTAATTAACCTTCGTATAATCATGAACACATACACAAACGAAATGACGTACGCAGAGCCCAATGCGTACATAATACACCTTCTAGACATGCAAATAACATTTTGTTTATCTGATATAGCTGCCTCTAAATTACAATGTAGAGTGTGAATTTATACGAGAAACCTGCTACCGATTTCGTCTTGAAGAAACATCTTCAATTCTCATAATTTAACTTGACAACATCATCATAACCGATTCGTCACCATCAGCATCACGATGTCTATATACATTATGTATGGTATACATATACACACAACTATATCCGCAAGTACAAAGGTAGACCGCGGAGTTTTCATTTCTTCGAATCACCCTTGATTTCTGTTTAAATCATTCATTGGCTCAAATTCCTTGATGCTTGCCTTTACCGCATCCGCTGTTGCTATAGCAGTTCGTCTACTGATCTCCGATATAATCCCAAGTGGATTCGTGGGAGAATCTATCTGATTTCATGGTCGCTTACTGTCACGCTTCGATCGTCCTTCTTCTCGTTCTCCTCTCGTCCACGATCAATGCTACTAATTGCTTCGTAACGTCACAATATCGTTTGTTTTCCTGTAGCCTCTTTGTTCTTTCTGATAAGACGATATAAATGGATGCTTTAATAAATTGCTGTAATACGCGCACGTGTATAACGAAATAATTCGTCTAGTATTATAAACTTTTTAAAATAATGAAATAGCGAAAACTGATGTATGATAACTTTGAAAAAATCTCGCGGTACCACGTCACCCACGATCGTTAAGCGCAATCGGTACTAATACTGCAGCACTGCACAATTCAAAATGTACAACAATTTGTCAGTCGTGAGAGAGAGAGAGAGAGAGAGAGAGAGAGAGAGAGAGAGAGAGACAGAGAGAGAGAGAGAGAGAGAGAGATTTATACGAAACAATCTGCCAATCTATAAAATCCTTCTAGAAAATAACATACCGCAGCGTCATGATAACTAAAGTTCCCAGTCCCCTTATATACGCCACGCAATATACCTGTAGCTATATATATATACCCACAATAGTTAAACAATAGGCTGCTTCAGCAGCAGCAGCAGCCATTACGGTGGCATTGACACTGCACTATTCAGCGACGACTAAAAATCTCGCTATCCAGATCCGAGAAATCACGATCGTCAGGAGAGCGAAAGAGAGAGAGAGAGAGAGAGAGAGAGCTATGCTCGCGATCGATTGAGTTACGCGGGGAGGACTATAAGACATAGCACTGCAGCATCAGCAGCAGCGGAGAGTGCGCTCACGGTTGCAGGAAAGTGAAGCGCGCGAGTATAAGGCTGCAGAGAGAGAGAGAGAGAGAGAGAGAGAGAGAGAGAGATCCCAAAGGTCGATCACCTGCCGCGTTCTCTCTGAAGGTCGATCGTATTTTATATCTCATTCGCGTGCACTGCCTTCTTCTTCTTCTCTGTACTCTCTCTGCCCTCCAGCGGAGTGAAAGAGTACAGAGAGCTAATTGCGCTCAACTTTTATACACATATACACATACACACACTCTGGCACACGTATAATGCAAGCCCGCGGAACGAAAGTGCACTATACTCGCTCGTGTGGGCGAAATGGAAAGGCTCTTGACCCAGTGACATATAGAAAAAATCGACTGCGAGAAAGAGAGAGAGGACTATCTCTATATTATATACTCTCACGAAGAAGCATATACACAGAGAGCTCTTACTCCTCATCCTGATGATGTGCAGCGGAGAGGAAGGCATGTCTCGGCAATTGCGAACGATCAGCGCGCGCGAGAGCTGGCTATTTTTCCTTCGGTCGATTATTTTCCTGGGCTATATATACGAGAGATACATAATGGATATATGTATAGATTTATAATATAGCATATAGGAGCGGATGGCGAGCATTCAGCTGTCTCATTATTCCTCGATAAGCTGCGGCTGCTTCTTCTTCTTCTCTTCGTCGTCCTCGTCCTCGTCCTCGTCGCGCAAACTCGTCGGGACAAATTGCACGCCCCGGTAAATGACAGTTTAATCGAGGTTCACCTTTTCCAAAGGCAGAGAGAGAGAGTAAGTTTCATAATATATAGAGTGCATGTAAGTGGAGGGCACTATGGGATCCTTTCATTCAGCCTCCGTGAGCTCTCTCTCTCTCTCTCTCTCTCTCTCTCTCTCTCTCTCTCTCTCTCCAGGGAATGAATACGTGTAAATCACCTGCTCTAAAGTATCCCGAGGGATCGTCTTCCGCATGATTTCAATAATCGACAATGAATATCTCCGGTAACTCTCTCGATAACGCGGAGAGAGATACTCGAGGGCTTTTTGCCTTTTGTTATTTTATCATATCGCGATGTAGCCCTTAAATTGCGTAAATCTTCGAGGATAGCGAATCGACGTGTTATATGAATATACGTAATTGTGGATCTTAGGTAGGAATCGGTTGGATTATTCGATTTTTGCGGATGTGAGCTTGTAAAAAGAGGCTATATGTATTGTATAGGATACTTGCTTTGAAGTGCTCGAAGTCGAAGAAAACGTGAAGAATTACTTCTAAGTGTGACTCACGTCATTTTTATTTACGATTTATTTACAATGAAATTCCAGAAAGAAGCAAATCGGAAGCGTGGCAGCTGCCGTTAATAATGAATTAACGCCGAAGGTCAATGCAGCGCAAAGTTAAATACTCAATATTGAATCGTATTGCAATACGATCGTTGCGATTGATTGATTCCCGAGAGTTGAAGCGTGAGATCATGGCGGAGAGTGAATTTGCATTACAAGAAGTTCGTGTGTATTTTATAGTCTTGCTTGATTGACCTCTCGATCGGTCATGATTTTATTCTAACCGCAATAATTATCGTAAACAAAAAAAAGGAACTTTTTACAGATCACTGGTTACCACAAATGCACTTGATTACAGCAGATGTTTTTTTTTCATTTATTACAGTACACGTAATTATTATGTAGTGTATTTATAAGTAAATATCATTGGTATTGGTATAATAATAAAATTTATATCGACTTACATTTACAATAAAGCTTGTGATTATGATAAACATCCGCAGTATGGAAATATTTGCGAACTTTTTATGCATTTATATACTTTTAAGAAATGGAAATAAAAACTTGTACGACACGACGAAAAACGATCACGACAAATTAAATTTGAAAAACATGAAGAAAAATAAGTGTAAATGTGATGCATTTATACGACTAGATTTAATCAGTTATAAGTATCGATCGAAACAGTTATCGTTATTTTTGTTGGAACATAATAAATCATTCGTGAATATAGTCAACATAAAAATATAGAATGTTGAATTTTTCATTGAATTTTGGAGCATCTGTTTATGAACATAATATAGATAAAATAATATAGTTCAAGTGATGTACATTTTATGCATAATATAACAACCATTTGTATAACTAAAATTTTGAGTCATACTGAAAACCTTGAAATACAAATGTAACATAAAACATAGTCACAAGATTAAATTTACATTTATGCCATTATTTCCTACAAATATTCAATTTCGTGTTTGTATGAAATCGAAATTCTTACTTATGGCTCATTACTTTCCGGGGTGATAATCTTGAAAAAACCTTCGATCAATTGCTGATCAATCACAAAACAAATGTGGATGATGTAAAGGGCGAGAACCAATAAGTAGTAAATCAAAAGTCTATTTGTAGAGCATAGTTTTTCTAATAATTCATCATCTAAAAAGAAAAAAAATATTAAACTTTTAAAATCCAATTTTTCTTCTTGAACTGCAAGTAATAAGTTATGTATAAAATTTGTAGAATACATACGCTATTTTTAATCATCCAACTATATGCTTACGAAAATTTTGATATTTTACATGAAGAATGAATTTTTGAATAGATAAAATCTGATATGTAAACTTAATTTTCAAAAAAAGTCGTTTAGCCTGTAAACTAAAAAAATACTTATAGGTGCATTATAATGCCTACCTGCTGAATTCCAAATACATTTCACGTCATAAAGGGCATCTTCAATTTCAAAGCTGACATCTCGATACCAATTTTTCAAAATCTTAATCACGACTGGCCAAGTGAGAGCTGAAATACAAAAAAGAAAACACATTTGTATGAGTTCTCAAAGACACAGTCCCCTTATTTACTAAATTTTTTTTCGAAAAACTTACGTATTTTCAAATGCTCATTACTCGTAACGATATTTCGCGAACAATATCTGCAAAACGATCGATAATCTAACATCAACTCATTTCAGCTTAACCCTAACCAACAACAACAAAAAATTAATTACTTGTTAATTTGCGAACTTCTATCCGAAGACTTGCCAGGCGGTTTCACAACAACAGCCGCCTTTTCCGCGTAAGCAGACTGAATAATCTCGTCCATCAGTTCTTGGTGTATGTCCTGTGGGACCACCACCGGAGACGGGCAGTTCTCGCACTGCTTCGGGCAACACCTTCGAGAAGCGTAAAAGAGAAAAATATTCTGCCAACGCTCTCGCAAGAAAGAGAGAGACAGAGATAGAGATGATCAAACGCGACTCATGATGCGTCGAAGGACGTCGCAATTGTTTGCGAGAGAGAAAAGCACTCAATCGATTATACGCGTCTATGGAGCTTTAATTGATTATGGGACGTACTTCGGACACCTTACGCTCGTCGATTTGCCGGACGATGGCATATCACCTCCTCCCCAAGATGATGATGACTCCACAAGTATCTACCGAGTCTCTCTTTCTCTGGGTGTGGTTTGGAGGAGTGGATCGAGACGGAGGGTGTTGTATAGCATTGATGACGATTTTTTTTTTAATTTACTTTTTTTTTCTTTTTAGGTTACGTTTGCTGACTGGAGAGAAATTCTGCTGTTTGTGATTCCTCGTCACGCGAGAGGGAGAAAGAGAGAGATACCAATGCTGTTGCATGAGAAATTGCCGATAGTCGAAAAGTAATTATCGATAAGTATTCATTCTCTTATTGGAATAACTCGACGATTGAGAGAAAATATATACACAATAAATACTTTTATATTGTTGTTTTTAAATTAAAAATATATCCGTGTGGTGTATATACATAAATCTACATGCTCAGCTCATCATGTTATCTATAAAGGGTCTAGATGTAACGGTTTGATCAGAAACGTGGGGGCCAACGGGAAATCGGCACGTCCTTTATATGTTATTGTATCGAATCGCTCTCGCGACAAGTATAAGCGCACTGACCCGTGCTATCGGTTTTGCTAGCTCGATAAATCTGTCGCAAATTCAATGCCTTCGTCGCCGCGATATACATGTATATCTGCCCTTTATTTACTGCGATCTTTTCGAGTCCTCCTATAAGCGCACAATCAAAATCAGCCGAACAGATTGTACCGACTATAGCTTTGTGTATCGAGAAATCGTCAAATGAAACAGTTATACCTACAGGTTGCTGAAACAAAAGTGTATTTTTATGTTAGTCTAGAAAATTCTGAGTGTATTTTTTTTAATAATCAGCAAGTCTTATCTATACCACGTGTATGAAGAATAAAACGACGCTTCGACTTTTAGTACAAAAAGTATAATTATACATAAGAATATTTTTTACTGCTTTAAACATTTCAAGAGCTCAAAATACTAGGCTAATAAATGCATCAGTGTCGTGCCGAAGAGCTACCATTAGAAAATCGGTATATTGACGCGAAAATGGCGCGTAACTCAAACTTCGCTCTATATCCATATTTAGACTAAAGAAAAAATTTACTCACACGTCCTTTTAAGCTATACTATACACAGAATTACATACAATACCGCCGACAACTCGTCTGCCTCATAGCTCACGCTTGGATATGAGTATATCACTCCGTGGCAGTGTCTTATAAATCACAACACACATACACACACACGTTGTAGATCATTTCCAATATCTTATCACTCGCGGTGGTTTAAAGCAAAAAAAAAAGCAAGCATAGAGATCAGCGAGAGCAGAGAAAGAAATGCAACAATTAAGTTGTCACACGAGCACCTGTGTTTTCGAAACGAGATTCACAGTAAATAAGAACCTTTCCGTCTATGTAATTCTCTGCGCGAGAGGAGCGAGAGAGGCAATAAATCTGTAAAAATTATATACGCGCCCTTCGCCTTAAAATATATGTACTACGAAATATAGCTGAGCTAGAGGAGTTTATATGGGATGTGCGGCTGGATTTCTGGAATGTAGCGGATAATATACTCGGAATTCGAAAAAATCGCTTATCAAAAATAAAAGCAAGCGCTTTTGCTAACGAGACTATAGTGTATAATTCTAATCCGATAACCCATTTATAATGACAGCAGCAGCGACAACGACGTCGGATAAACCGCGTAATATCAGTATATGTAACCGTTTACGTATAATACCTATATGCGTAGATCTCCATCTCGTCTTTTTTCCACTGAAAACAATAACGGTATATCCCGGGCACAAGTGTCGGCGTTCAATTAGTCATGCGAATTACATATTTCGACTGTCTCTCCTCTCCTGGCGAAGCGAATCCTCCGTTGTCACGGCTCAGCGGACGTGTATATATAGTATATACACACCGCACTATACACAGCACTTATACACAATATTCCCTGAGAGAGAGAAAGATCGGCATAAGAGATATAGCGGCGTCGCTTTTGCTCGAGTTTAAGCAAGTATATAGCGAGCTCAGAGAGAGAGAGAGAGAGAGAGAGAGAGCCAACGTTAATTATCAAATTGCTCGTGTCGGCCGCCGCGCAACTCAGCTCTCTGGGAGAACTTAATTAACTCGAATTCTTCTTCGGGGGGAGGGCATTCATTCGCACGATCCTCTCGCGGTTCCGAGCCATTACTCCGGTGTCACTCCTCTCTCTATATAACTGTGTCCCGATTCTCGGTATTATAAGCCGATAATACGAAAAATCGGTTGAATGCGTGATATCCTATAGGATTTCTTCTGTGTCGGTTCTTATATACCTAATATACTAATTTAAACTATACACATACGCGCGACTATTTTTTTCGTTAAGGCGACACGCCGCATTGTCGACAACGAGTCACTCGTTAAAATTACATATCATTAAGTAGAACCTGCAGGCAGCGGCGGCTAAAGTGTAAGTGCGCCGCCGCCGCCAAGGTGTTCACATACGGCTGCGCCCCGTGCAAATTGTACTTAAATGCGCACTCTTATACTA